>WNWK01004181.1:107500-146152 GCA_009830355.1 Cherax destructor | reverse complement strand
TCCCTCAGCCCAAAGGCCTAGGATGACCCCAGCCCCTCCTTCCCTCCACCCCGGGTTTATAAGCCCTCCTATTCATCATATTTTCCTCCATATTAAACGTATATGCATACACCTATAGAGGTCTGTATCTTATATACTTTCAAGTTTTGACTGAAGGGTTCGCGTGTCTGCATCTGTTTCCACCTATCTGAAGGAGTATTGAAGATAAATATGATAAGACACAAATTTTATAATGCCAACTTTTCGCTCTGTGATAAAGGTGATAAAGATGCAGCAAAACTGTCATAATAAAAGTTATTTTTTTCTTTATCGTGCATCTGTGTCTTTAAACGTGGCTCCATCGTACTGAATTCCTATCTCGTGATTATACGACTGAGTATGAAATATTCCACTATTTATCAAGATAGTTCCAATTCGAAAACCTAACAAGACAAAATTGTGAGGACCCTCAATTTAAACAGTCTGTCTGTCAGTTTGATCACTCTAGCTAATATATGTGTGCAATTACCTGTTTGTAATTACCTATTTGTTGCTTCAGGAACAGAGTTCGTATTGTCCCGTCTTTATATTCTGTTCATATGTTTATTTTTTTAAATTCCAATGATTGCACCACTTATAATTTAATATATTCCGATGGTCAACCACTCTAAGTAGAATTTTTTTCTACTCTCTTGCCACTCAGCTTGCACAGGTGTCCTTTAGTTATTCCTGTTGCAGGTACTAATAAATCTTTCTTTTATCTTCTCTCTCAAGTTCTTTCAAGACCTTCAATGTAGTTATCATGTCTCCTCTTTTCCTGCTAACAAGCAACATGGACATCTTTAATGTTTTCTGCCTTCCATCACAGTTTATATTGCTTAACTCTGGCACCCATTTTTCAGCTCTTTCGTGAACATTTACTTTAATTTATCTATGTTTTATCAGAAGTGGATACCACACAACAGATGCTTATTCCAGTACTGGTCTAATATAAGTTATAAATAACTTTTCTAATTTTTCACCATCCATACATTTGTAAGCTATTTTATAGTTTGCCACAGTAGCATACGATTTTCTCACAAATGCCGGTCACATTTTTTTAATAATGTCTCTTAGATCCCTTTCTCTATTTGATATTTTCAATAATTTGTCACACATTCATCTTCCATGTTTGCTAATTTACTTCCTGTACTGAAATCCTAAACTTTTTCTAAAGTGGATAACATAACTAAACTGTAAATTATTTTAATAGCCAAGGTGCTATCCCGTCTGGTTTTATAGACTCGTTCTTATCAACATCTTGTAACAATTTCTTTACTTTCTCTTCAGTTATTTAAATATCCGCTAATTCAGCTGTCTGTCTGGAATTAATATTTCCTATATGAAAATATCTTCTTTTGTAAACATACTCAGAAGCTCTCTGTTTAATACTTCACATATTTCCTCCTCTTCCTCAGTAATTTTTGCCTTCGTCATTTATTCACTGTATTTTGATTTTAACATTTAGTTTACTTTTTTACAAACTCAAATAAAATGTATGGTTCTTCCATGCTCTTGTCTACTATTTCCTTTTCAATATTTCTTTCTTCCTTCTCCCTTACATTTGTGCATTCATTTCTTGAATGTTTGATAAGTTTCTTAATTTGCCTACTTCCCATATTGACTCCAAGCCCTTTCTTATTTTCATAGCTCTTCAGTACCTTAAATTAAATCATTTTTTTTATTATATTTGGAAAAAACTGCTTAATTCTATTTTCACTTTACCTACAAAACCCTTTGTACAGAGTATTTATATCTGCCCCATGTAGTATATTGTCCCACATCATTTTTCTAAAATATTGTTTCTTACACTGCAGTCGTTCATGTTTATGACTTTAATTTTCATCCTAACTCATACTTCACTTTATATATTGTTTCCAAGTAGGTTTTAAGTAAGTTAAGTTAAAATTTCCTCCGTTGTTCGACTTCGAGCAAACACTTAGTCGAACATTGACGATGTGTTGCTGCCTCTCATTCTTATCGATTTATTTATATGGTTATGCGTAAAAAAAAGTCATTATTTTGACCCTTTATTTGCATTTCCAGCCTCTAATGCTGCTCTATTTATTTATAGGCAAAATCTCCACGTGCAATAATTGCTTCCTTATCACGATCACTTTTCATAAAAAGTTCTTTAACGATAATATACAAAGCCTCATTTATTATATGGTACTCTTCTCTTTCTCAGTATTGTTATATGGTGGCTTATATACATTTGCTACTAAGAATTTCTCGTCTTTATTTTGTACTCTTATACATAAATTTTCAGCTTTTTCTGTATGTTGGATTTGAATTTCCATAACTTGAAGATTCTTTAATCAATATTGTCAATCCCCCTTCTTTCTTCCCTACTGTCTTCTACACAGTGGGAGAGAAGAAAAGAGAGTAAAGAAGGCATCTTCAACTTGAGACGAAGTAGAAAGAATGAGCTGTTGAAATAAAAGGCGGGGATGAACAGGAAGGGAGTGTCCAAGGAGTTGGATTTGAGGAAATGGGAGAAGGAACGGGGCGATTTGTGTATTGTTCCAGTCACGATATTGTGCCTTTTTGTTCTTTATAGACCCCGCAGGTAAACGTCTTATTCTTTTCAACTTTTTTATGTTTGTCCTTTTAAATCTCTCTCTCGTTCTTATGAGGCTGCTCTTATTGCTTCCAGGCATCGAAAGAATCAGCTTCACTTTTATACACGACTGTCTTGCTGAACATGCTTTGCCCCCTTCCTTCTCCCTTTTTCTCAAACCCAACTCCTTGGGGACTCCCTTTTCTGATCATGCCGGAGTCTTTTTTCAACAGTTTATTCTTCCTCCACAATGAGTAATTTCTGTCAAATACAATCTCATTTAAAATATGCTTTTCCAGTTTCGTTTAAGTTAGACAAACTAAATCATTTTTTTGTATTTATAATATCTCTAAGTTCTAATCTTTTTTGAGATAACTCCATCTTCATAGTGTATAAAGTCTTCAAAAATGTATTATTCTCATTATTTACTTATTTCCCCATTTGTTTGAAAATTATTTTCATCTATCTTCTGGTACGAGGTACGAGGTATGACCAGAGCTTTGGTAAGATGGGGAAGGAAGAAGCATAGGTAAGGATGGAAATATGGGAAAAGGGTGGGTGGGTGTAGGGTAGGTAGGGTAATAAAGGTAAATGGCCCAACCACTTTGGCCCATTTTATACAAGTGTGTGTGTGTTGTGTTATTCATGAATACATTGAATTCATAAGATGGGTATTCCTCCTGTCCATCAGTTGCCCACAGTTATACCAGTTCTATACCTGCATGCCGCTGAGTTGGAAGGATGCATACTTTTGCAATTGCATTTTTTTCGCAAGAGGTCGGTCATATGTCTTTTGCTGCAGCCATCTGCAGGGCGTTTGATGGAGATTGGCTGCTAATCTGGAGTTGGTTAGCTGAGCAGTTTCTGAGGGGGTGTCCTGTCGTAGGATGTTTGCAGATGTTACAAGGTTAGTTGTAAGGTGTAATCTGAAGTAAGTCTCCCAAGACTGGGGTGCATTTATTCTTGTTGTTGGACATAGAATGGTTCTGGTGGTGTCCATTCTTCTATATCTTCGAGGAGGTTACTCAGAATTCTTGGTCTTGGGAAGTTCTCCTTGTGAATGAAGCGTCGGACTCTTTGTTGGAGGGTCATCTTGTGGGTTCTGTGGGGAGGAGCGCTGATGATGTAGTCGGTGGTGTTCGTTTGTTGGGGAAAGTTTTCTCTGTCTGGTAAATAAAGTTCCTGCATGTCGTATAGTTGTCTCTTTTTAATTTATCTAGCCTGACATTTATTGCATCGATCTCTTGTTGGATGTGTAGGTCTTCCATCCTTATTCTGTATCTTTGCCTAGTGCCCGTGATAAAGCGGAGGGCTCTGTTCTGGACTCTTTGCAGCTGTAGCTGTAACATGTTGGATTTAGTTGTTACTGACATGGGTACGCAAGGGTATTCTAGCATTGGTCTTATCATCTTATACAGGTGATTCTTGATGTGGGAGGGGGCTTCTTTGAATCTAAATAGTTGACTGAGGCTGTTTTTTGCTAGGTTCACCCTTATGGTCCTGTTGTGGTAAATGAGGTCGCCAAGTTTGAATACGAGTCCGTAGTGCCACAGGCTGTCGATGGCTTTGCGTACGTCCCTAGTGGCAATTAGGACAAGGTTTCCTTGTTTCCTCAGGCTGTCCACCGCATCAAAGACGATATTTATAGCATGTGTTCCGCGGTGGGACCTGAAGCCAAACTGGTGGTTTCTTTAAAAAAAAATATGATGGATTTGTATGGCCCTTTTACTATGTAAGAAAAACATTATTTGCCTCCTCAGTACCACGTACCTTCATTCAACCTCTTCGCAGCGTTTAAGAAATATTTTAGTTTCACCTTATTCTCCTCCTTTGGAAGCTCTTGTCTAATTTCAATAGCCTTATAATCCTCCAGTTCCCTGATGTTCTTAATTTTTTAGAAAGTTCTTTATGTTTAATCTGCATAAATGTTATTTTCAATAAGTACTTGAAAACAGAAATCCACAATGCATTTTGTCATATCATTGTGTGTTGTTCTTCCTTTTTAATTCTCTATTTTCTTTTCAAAACAGCCAAAACAATAACTATTTTATTTCTATCAACAACGTCTCTCAGTAACTTGGAGCTTTATGTTATGCCACCTGTTCAACCTCTGCCTTTTCTCTAGTGAATTTTACAAAACTATGTTCTTCCTGACCTTTCCTTTCCTTCTGCTAGCTATCCTATGATTCCTGCTAGCTATCCTATGATTCTGCTAGCTATCCTATGATTCTGCTAGCTATCCTATGATTCTGCTAGCTATCCTATGATTCTGCTAGCTATCCTATGATTCCTGCATCCGTTTATCTAATTCTGTCTTGTGCTTAGATATATTTCATTTTTTAAGTTGCATTTTCCTAATTTAATTTATCCATTAATCCTTCTTGCCCTAACTACCTGCAGTGTACCTGGAGGGTATTCCGGGGGTCACCGCCCCCGTGGCCCAGTCCTTGACCAGGCCTCTCGGTGGATCAGGGCCTGATCAAACAGGCTGTTACTGCAGGCCGCAAGTAGTCCAACATACTAACCACAGCCCGGCTGATCGGTTACTGACTTAAGATATCTGTCCAGCTCCCTCTTGAAGGCAGCCAGGGCTCTATTAGCAATTCTCCCTGAATTTGTTCAATCTTAGTCATTCCATCTTTCTATCCACTGGTTTCCTTGCCTGCAGGTATACAGGCATAGCAGTTTTTAGATCACGTTCTTTCACCCTTACTGTTTGTAAACAAAAGAACCACTGTACTGTTGTGCCACTCGGTTTCTCCACATGTTATACTTAACCCAAAAGATGATCCATATTAATAATTTCCTTTTATTTATGGGGATACCATTCATATAAATTGCTCTGCTCCCTACACTACAAAACAAGAACAGTGAAGCGACTCGCCAAAAGAAGAAAGTAAGTTCAAGTTTGACCTGGTGATCAGGGCCCCTAATGTAGATCTCAGTGTGTGTTTGTACTCACCTAATTGTACTCACCTAATTGTGGTTGCAGGGGTCGAGACTCAGCTCCTGGCCCCGCCTCTTCGCTGTCCGCTACTGGGTCTCTGCTCTCCCTGCTCCATGAGCTTTATCATACCTCGTCTTAAAACTATGTATGGTTCCTGCCTCCACTATATCTTTCTCTAGACTATTCCACTTCCTGACTACTCTGTGGCTGAAGAAATGCTTCCTAACATCCCTTTGACTCATCTGAGTCTTCAGCTTCCAGTTGTGTCCCCTTGTTTTTGTGTTCCCTCTCTGGAACATCCTGTCACTGTCTACCTTGTCGATTCCCCGCAGTATTTTGTATGTCGTTATCATGTCTCCTCTGACCCTTCTTTCCTCCAGTGTTGTTAGTCCTATTTCCCTCAACCTTTCTTCATAGGACAGACCCCTGAGTTGTGGAACTCGCCTTGTCGCAAACCTTTGCACTTTCTCTAGTTTCTTTACGTGCTTGACCAGGTGTGGGTTCCAGACTGGTGCTGCATATTCTAGTATGGGCCTGACGTACACGGTGTACAGTGTCTAGCCTGTACTCTGTCAGCGGTCTTCTCTGTCCTTCTCCGATCTTCATGACTTTGCATTTGGTGGGATTGAATTCAAGAAGCCAGTTGCTAGACCAGATGTCAAGCTTGTCCAGGTCTGTTTGAAGTCCTGCTTGGTCCTCTTCCGATGTGATTCTCCTCATTAATTTCACATCATCTGCGAACAGAGACACTTCTGAGTCTATCCCATCCGTCATGTCGTTTACATATACCAAGAATAACACTGGTCCTAGGACTGACCCCTGCGGTACGCCGCTCGTCACAGGCGCCCACTGTGATACCTCATCACGCACCATGACCCGTTGCTGCCTCCCTGTGAGTATGTGTGTGAGTATGAGTGTGAATGTGTGTTAGTTACTATTTTGTCCAAGGCACATGTCGATTAGACACTAGGCCTGTTGTGTGTGTGTGTATAAGGAAATACTTCGAAATGTTTCCGCCCCACCGGGAATTGAACCCGGGCCCTCCGTGCGTGAAGCGAGAGCTTTAGCCACAAGGCCACCGGGGCTGTGTGTACTCACCTATTTGTACTCACCTATTTGTGGTTGCAGGGGTCGATTCATAGCTCCTGGCCCCTCCTCTTCACTGATTGCTACTAGGTCCTCTCTCTCCCTGCTCCATGAGCTTTATCAAATCTCGTCTTAAAACTATGTATGGTTCCTGCCTCCACTACGTCGCTTTCTAGGCTATTCCACTTCCTGACAACTCTGACTGAAGAAATACTTCCTAACATCCCTTTGACTCATAGGAGTCTTCAACTTCCAATTGTGACCCCTTGTTTCTGTGTCCCCTCTCTGGAACATCTTGTCTCTGTCCACCTTATCTATTCCTCGCAGTATTTTATATGTCGTTATCATGTCACCCCTAACCCTCCTGTCCTCTCGTGTCGTCAGGCCGATTTCCCTTAACCTTTCTTCGTAGGACAATCCCCTTAGCTCTGGGACTAGTCTTGTTGCAAACCTTTGCACTTTCTCTGATTTCTTGACGTGCTTGACCAGGTGTGGGTTCCAAAATGGTGCTGCATACTCCAGTATTGGCCTGACGTATATGGTGTACGGAGTCTTGAATGATTCCTTAGTGAGGTATTGGAACGCTATTCTTAGGTTTGCCAGCCGCCCGTATGCTGCAGCAGTTAAGTGATTGATGTGTGCCTCAGGAGATGTACTCGGTATTATACTCACCCCAAGATCTTTTTCCTTGAGTGAGGTTTGCAGTCTTTGGCCACCTAGACTATACTCTGTCTGCGGTCTTCTTTGCCCTTCCCCGATCTTCATGACTTTACATTTGGCAGGGTTAAATTCAAGGAGCCAGTTACTGGACCAGGCTTGTAGCCTGTCCAGGTCTCTTTGTAGTCCTGCCTGATCCTCGACTGATTTAATTCTTCTCATTAACTTCACATCATCTGCAAACAGGGACACTTCTGAGTCTATCCCTTCCGTTATGTCCTTCACATATACCAAAACCAGTACAGGTATTAGGACTGACCCTTGTGGAACCCCACTCGTCACAGGTGCCCACTCTGACACCTCGTCACGTACCATGACTCGTTGTTGCCTCCCTGTCAAATATCCTCTGATCCATTGCAGTGCCTTTCCTGTTACGTGTGCCTGATCCTCTAGCTTTTGCATTAACCTCTTGTGAGGAACTGTGTCGAACGCCTTCTTGCAGTCCAAGAAAAAGCAGTCTATCCACCCCTCTCTCTCGAGTCTTACTTCTGTTACCTTGTCATAAAACTCCAGTAGGTTTGTGACACAGGATTTTCCTTCCCTGAAACCGTGCTGGTTGTAGTTTATAAGCTTGTGTCTTTCTAGGTGCTCCACCACTCTCCTGCTGATGATCTTCTCCATGACTTTGCATACTATACACGTCAGTGACACAGGTCTGTAGTTTAATGCCTCGTGTCTGTCTCCTTTCTTAAAAATTGGGACTACGTTTGCCATCTTCCACGCCTCAGGTAGTTGCCCAGTTTCAATGGATGTGTTGAAGATTTTTGTTAGTGGCACACACAACATCTCTGCTCCCTCTCTAAGGACCCACGGAGAAATGTTGTCAGGTCCCACTGCTTTTGAGGTATCGAGTTCACATAGCAGCTTCTTCACCTCCTCCTCGGTTGTGTGCATTTCATCCAGCACTTGTTGGTATACCTCCCTATTCTGAATTCCTGTGTGTGTACTCACCTAATTGTGGTTGCAGGGGTCGATACTCAGCTCCTGGCCCCGCCTCTTCGCTGTCTGCTACTGGGTCTCTGCTCTCCCTGCTCCATGAGCTTTATCATACCTTGTCTTAAAACTATGTATGGTTCCTGCCTCCACTATATCTTTCTCTAGACTATTCCACTTCCTGACTACTCTGTGGCTGAAGAAATGCTTCCTAACATCCCTTTGACTCATCTGAGTCTTCAGCTTCCAGTTGTGTCCCCTTGTTTCTGTGTTCCCTCTCTGGAACATCCTGTCACTGTCTACCTTGTCAATTGTGTGTGTGTGTGTGTGTGTGTGTGTGTGTGTGTGTGTGTGTGTTACCATTTTGTCCTAGGCACATGTCGATTAGACACTAGGCCTGTGTTGTATGTATGTGTGAGTGTGTGTAAGGAAACACTTCGAAATGTTTCCGACCCGCCGGGAATAGAACCCGGGCCCTCCGTGCGTGAAGCGAGTGCTTTACCACCAGTGTGTGTACTTCCACAATGTATTGAAAATCCATTACTGCATGTTCGGTAGCCCTTAAAGGACTTTCATATTTTTCCTCACCTATATCAGATGCGCTTGTAGTAAATACTTAATTTAGTCTTTCTGGCTTACGCCGTCCTCTCTTGTGTCCTTGAAATACTGAGACGATGTTCTCATTTACCAGCTCCATTATCTTAACTCTGCATGCATCTGATCCTCATGTGGGTTCTAGTTCTCTCAATCTGTTTCATTGTGGTCGATATCTCTCATGATTAATTATTTTGCTTTGTACACATAAGCTCTTCTCGCTACTTCCTCTGTGGTGTAATTTATTGGTTTATTTTTGTATTGTTTTATCTTTGTATTACAGTTTTGAGCTAACATTTGATGGTGGATTGAGGATCACTGAGCTTTTACTACTTTGGGCCCCCTAAGTCTTGATTTTGCCCACTATGAAGTTATTTGACTCATTTTTGTTCATTCATCTCATCTCATAAAAAATACATAAATTTCTGATTATCAGTTAAAGTCTTCCCTCACCCCTGTTTCCTCTCTTTCCCCATTACTTAACATACTGCTGAGAATAGGTCGAATTTGACCACTTCAGTTAGTTGTGTCTGGGGGTACCTTTGTTAACCGATATTTAAATCCAGCACCTTTGATGTTTCGTCTCAGTTTGTTTACCATAATCTGAGATGTCTTTTACAATGTTCCGGTTTGTGAGGTCCACCAGCCTTTGTTGTTAGTCATGTATATGTGTTGAGGGGTGAGATGTGTAGCTGGTCTGGTGTGCAGTGTTACAGGGGAAGAAGATCAGAGTTATAGCTATATTCATGTACGTATGGTATGTATGTTCACATTTAAGTATGCACATATGTATGTATGTATGTATGTATACATGTATGTATGTATACATGTATGTATACATGTATGTATGCATACATGTATGTATGTATACATGTATGTATGTATGCATGTATGCTTGCTTGTATTTATGTATGTATGCTTGTATTTATGTATATAGTATGAACGTATATATGTACTTACGTGTACATATGAATGAATAAATATAGGCATGCATATATGTACTTATGTACCCATGTAGGAATATATGTATGTATATGTATCTATGTATGTGTTCCTGAATATGTGCCCGCGCGCACACGCGTGATTATAGACTAATTAAACTTTTAAATGACCCATAATTCCACCAAACAGCAACTGATTTATTCAAGGATTACTTTATATATTCGGCATCCCCACATAAAAAAATACATATATATATTTTTTAAGTAGGTGACTATTTTGAGTGAGATTACAGGCAAATGGACATGTAAATATTACCTTTCATTTGAATCATTAAACTCTTCAGAGCCAAGTTTCATTAACAATGTAGAAGTCCATTTTGCAGTGTACGTCTCTCTGCTATTGATTTTCGACCTGAGGACGCTTTTTACACACACACACACACACACACACACACACACACACACACACACACACACACACACACACACACACACACACACACACACGTATATATATATATATATATATATATATATATATATATATATATATATATATATATATATATATATATATATATATATATAATGTCGTGCCTAATAGGTAAAACTGGTCAATTAGCAATAACTCATTTAAAATTAAGTCCTTTCTAAAATTTTCTCTTATACGCTTAAAGATATATATTTTTTCATTTATGTTAATGTAAAAATTTATAATTTTGTACCAAGAGAAACTTAGAAAACTTACCTAACCTTTATATAACAAGCGCAATTTAATTTAGCCTAACCCAACTAAATATATTTTAGATACGTTTACAATAATTTAATAATAAACAAACACAATGAAATATATTTTTTTCGTTAGGTTCAGAATGATTTTTGCGAAGTTATTGCATACACAAATTTTTGCTCGTCTTATATGACAAGAAGAGCGTTGCTATTTAAGCCAAAATCACAGGTTTTACCTAATCGGCACGCAATATATATATATATATATATATATATATATATATGGGAGATGACAGAGTTACTTTTTGCTGATGATACTGTGCTTATAGGAGATTCTAAAGAAAAGTTCCAAAGGTTAGTGGACGAGTTTGGGAGGGTGTGTAAAGGCAGAAAGTTGAAAGAGAACAAAGATAAGAGGAAGGTAATGAGGGTATCAAACGATTTAGATAAAGAAAAATTGGATATCACATTAGAGAGAGGGATTATGGAAAAAGTGAATGTTTTCAGATATTTGGGAGTTGACTTGTCAGCGGATTGGTTTATGAAGGATGAGGTTAACCATACAATTGATGAAGGAAAAAAGGTGAGTGGTGCGTTGAGGTATCTGTGGAGACAAAAAACGTTATCTATGGAGGCAAAGAAGGGAATGTACGAAAGTATAGTGGTACCAACACTTATATGGGTGTGAAACTTAGGTTGTAAATGCTGCAGCGAGGAGGCGGCTGGAGGCAGTGGAGATGTCTTGTCTAAGGGCAATGTGTGGTGTAAATATTATGCAGAGAATTCGGAGTGTGGAAATTATGAGGAGGTGTGGAGTTACTAAAAGTATTTGTCAGAGGGCAGAAGAGGGGTTGTTGAGGCGGTTTGTTCATTTAGAATGGATCAAAGAAGAATGACTTTGAGATCGTATAAATCTGTAGGGGAAGGAAGGAGGGGCAGGGGTCGTCTTCGAAAAGGTTGGAGGGAGGGGGTAAAGGAGGTTTTGTAGGCGAGGGGATTGGACTTCCAGCAAGCGTGTGTGAGCGTGTTAGATAGGAGTAAATGGAGACGAATGGTTTTTGGGACCTGACGAGCTGTTGGAGTGTGAGCTGGGTAATATTTAGTGAGGGGATTCAGGGAAACCGGTTATTATAGATTTAACCGGACTTGAGTCCTGGAAATAGGAAGTACAATGTCTGCACTTTAAAGGAAAGGTCTGGGATAGTGACCGTTTGGAGGAACTATTCTAAACCGTAGTATCTGAGTGCCTCTACAAAGACAGTGAATGTGTATGAGTGAGGTGAAAGTGTTGAATGATGAAAGTATTTTCTTTTTGGGGATTTTCTTTCTTTTTGGGTCACCCTGCCTCGGTGGGAGACGGCCGACTTGTTTAAAAAAAAATATATATATATATATATATATATATATATATATATATATATATATATATATATATATATATATATATATATAGGATGGGGTCCACCTCTTGTGTAAATTGTGGGACCCATTGCCTCGGAGAAGTGGATAAAAAGGCTTCAAGGAAGAATATTTAGATTTCTTTCTGAAGCCATTTGAATATTCCACTTCCCCTACCACCCCATCTTTTTTATACAAACTTTATTTCAAGACAAAATACATAGGGCGTAAAACAACATAGATAACAACTCAGAGCTACATGTCAAATACTTCGTCCAGCTCCCCGGCAGTGGCCCGCGTGCCCAGAACGCTGCAGACATCTCCCCTCTGGATCGCCACACTAAGTCTCTAAAAGAGGAAGCTGGTCGCCTTATGGTCCCTGGTTTCTATGATGAGTTTCTCACCCAGCTCTTTGAGAAACTTTAGAGCACACTTGCCCCACGCTCCAAGGGTCTCCGACCCTATTGGGATAACGTTATAGCAAGGGGGAAGGCCTTCATATTTGCGAGTCTTCTGGGTCTCGCTGTGGCTGGCAGCTCCACCCCCTTCGGCTGCGGAGTATGGCAAGTAGGTGTCTGCCATTGTGGCAGCACAGGTGTAGTCCCAAGCAATCTGCTTACCATCCTTCCAGGGTAGCATAGTGGCTCCATCAGGACGTTTTTGACTTCCATCAGACCTCTGCACTTGGGGTTCTCGTTGAGCTGGGCAACGGGCTGTGGCGAGGCTTCTCTTTATGATGTCATTGACTTCCTCATGTCTAGCATACTTCCCTTCTGATGTGTGACACACTAGACCATGAAGTCCGAATTGATCAGCCGTCGCCCTGCCGCAAATACACCTATGTTCGGTGAGTATGGGGGCGGCTAGGCGAAGAGCAACGCCAATCCGAATGGCCTGTGGGTCGAGTCGAGTCCCCAGAGAGGAATTGGGAACAGCTAGAAGGAAATCTCCTGAGTGTGATGCCTTCACCGCTAGGAGACGAGCTTTGTCCTTTCCTGAAGCATTGGTGAGCATTGTGTTGGCAATTTTTTCCATGATCGGTTTATCCCAGTGGGACTGTTTGTGCTCTTTGGGAGGAGCTGGTCTACTGGAGGAGTCTGCCAGGATGTCCCATCGTGCGGCTGCTTCAATGAACCTGGGGTCCTGAGCTCCCACCACACCTCTCAAGCGTTCGGGGACAATCTTCTTGACTAATCCACAGGAGGCCAAACACGATGACAGAAATGCAGGTAAAGCTACCTGCGTTGCTTTGCGCTCCTTATACCTCCTAGACGCATTGGGAGGGTTGCCTGCTCCCATTGCCGATCATCTAGTGACAGATTCAGTGCCTTCTTAAAGATTGATCTCAGGTGTGCGTCATACTCGTTGAGTGTTGGGTTGTCAAAAGAGGGTGCACACCTCAAGAAGTGAGTGAGTCTTGGCATTGTAAGACACCTTGTGAGGAGATACAGGGCATCATGGGCCTCAAGATCACTTATTCTCTCCTCCATTCTTTTCAGGTCATTCACTTTGTTCTTGAGGACCGTGTCGATGGCCTGATGACCCAGCGGTGCTCCCAGGAGGGTACTGTTGGATGGAGTGGTAGTAGTGACTTCTGGGAGGATTGTTCGCACCGCATTAATTATTTCCTGATTTGATGTGATGATTTCACACTTTGAGGGATTGAGGATGAGTCCTAAGGCTTCTACCTGTGTCTTCGCCCGTTGTAGGTCCTCTAACAGGGACTCCTCAGTACCCGCCGCCAGAGTGCCATCATCTAGGTACCAGATGTTGAGCTCGCTGCGTAGGCTGGAAGTTAGTTCTCTTACTGCCAAACAGAAGAGAAGTGGAGCGAGTGGATCACCCTGCTGAACACCCTCCGATGAGGGAATTTCATGTTCCCCAAACAAAAGAGTCGAGGGTTTGCTGTAGCCAGCTGAAATGAAGGGAGACTGGGGAACCGATCCCGAACGGCTGGCAAGACCACATCTCTCTTCACCATATTAAAGGCATTTCTAAAGTCAAGTTTGACTACGGCCTTGTCTTCTGATAGGTCTCTGATGTAGGCCCTTGCCGCATGAGTTGCGGCTTCACTGCCTTGAGAGACCCCAAAGCCCAGTTGGTGTGGCTGGAGTAAACTGGCAGCTTCTAGGCGAATGTTTCTTACTGCTGCTTAGGCGACTAGACGGTGAAGGGTGTTACCAACAGCAATGGGTCTGAATTCCCCATCCTTCTTCTTCAAAGCGCATAATAAGGCTCCAAAAAAGAAAGGTTTAATTTCTTCTGGGATTTGCCCAGCCAGGCAGTTGTTGACAAAAGTTGTTAATTCGGTGAGGGGGATTGATGCAGATGCGCCGAGTACTGGATTTACCATCTCTTTGAGGTGTTGTGGCCGAATTCCAGTGTAACCTCCTGCAGATCCTGCTGGAAATGACACTATCGCCTTATAGACTTCTGATTCTGGCAAAATTAATTGTTCAGTGATGGGGTCTCCTTCAGGGTTGTTGTTGACGGCTATGGTGTCCCTTGTCGGATGCTTGTCTCTTAGTGCTTGAGCTGTGGTCTCATCTTTGGGAGCTACAGTGTCGTCACTTGTAATTATTCTGATTGCTTCCACTGTGTTGCCTTCGATTTTTTTGCTAACCTGTGCGCAAATTTTCTCGTTTTCAGTGGAATTTTTCTTGGGTCTACCTCTGTGATTCCTGCGATGGTGGGGCAGAGGGACACAATTATCTGTTCTTGGGTAGTTGCGCACCGCCTTGATAACTGAAGTGGTTAGCAGTTTGCCTCGTCTTTCAGGAACTGCAAGACAAACATTGCCAAACAGGAGTAGGTTGCGCCATGCTTTAATGGTGCCTCGGGCTTCTAAATTGGTGGAACCTCCATTCACCTGCTTAAGAAGGTCTGTGAATTTCCCTGCTGCATATGGACGAGCTACTTTAGGAATGTGGGATAGGGTACTGCTAGCAGTGGATTTGAATGCCAGAAGAAGGTTTTCGCAAGAGAGGAGGTTGCCATTGGGATTGACATCTGCCTGTGGAGGCTGTGGGTTGCTCTCTGCCGGGAGCCTATGTGATCCTGCACACCCATTATGTGCACGAATAAGGTCATCTCTGTTGCGTGCTCGAAACTCTCCACACACCTGACATGTGCCTCTTCTGTCATTGTTGGGTGCACTGTTTCCCTGGCTTTGTGGTTGGCTGGCTGCATCATCTGCCATACCTCAAACTGTGTGGTAAGCCCGGGGGGCCGTAGGGAAAATGGCACATGACACATACTGAATGTGGTTCATGGTGGTGGTGGGGAGAGGAGAGGGGTCTCCCGACCTTGTGGGGGAGGGGAAGGTATGGGGGATGTGTGATTAGGCAGGCCTGCCAGACGGAGTCACTATAACACCAATATATGAACGACACACCGCTATTCACGACACATGCTATGCGCATACCGTGCGCATGCTAAACACATGCTATACACTATACACTATATACAGGAAGGGCACTGGAATGGATCAGGGAATACCTCACAGGGAGGCAACAACGGGTCATGGTGCGTGATGAGGTATCACAGTGGGCGCCTGTGACGAGCGGTGTACCGCAAGGGTCAGTCCTAGGACCAGTGTTATTCTTGGTATATGTAAATGACATGACGGACGGGATAGACTCAGAAGTGTCTCTGTTCGCAGATGATGTGAAATTAATAAGGAGAATCACATCGGAAGAGGACCAAGCAGGACTTCAAACAGACCTGGACAAGCTTGACATCTGGTCTAGCAACTGGCTTCTCGAATTCAATCCCACCAAATGCAAAGTCATGAAGATCGGAAAAGGGCAAAGAAGACCGCTGACAGAGTACAGGCTAGGCGGACAAAGGCTACAAACCTCGGCAAAGGAGAAAGACCTTGGGGTGAGTATAACGCCAAGCACGTCTCCGGAGGCACACATCAACCAGATAACTGTGGCAGCATATGGGCGACTGGCAAACCTAAGATTAGCGTTCCGTTACCTTAACAAGGAATCGTTCAAGACACTGTACACCGTGTACGTCAGGCCCATACTAGAATATGCAGCACCAGTCTGGAACCCACACCTGGTCAAGCACGTAAAGAAACTAGAGAAAGTGCAAAGGTTTGCGACAAGGTTAGTTCCACAACTCAGGGGTCTGTCCTATGAAGAAAGGTTGAGGGAAATAGGACTAACAACACTGGAGGAAAGAAGGGTCAGAGGAGACATGATAACGACATACAAAATACTGCGGGGAATTGACAAGGTAGACAGTGACAGGATGTTCCAGAGAGGGAACATAGAAACAAGGGGACACAACTCGAAGCTGAAGACTCAAATGAGTCAAAGGGATGTTAGGAAGCATTTCTTCAGCCACAGAGTAGTCAGGAAGTGGAATAGTCTAGAGAAAGATATAGTGGAGGCAGGAACCATACATAGTTTTAAGACGAGGTATGATAAAGCTCATGGAGCAGGGAGAGCAGAGACCCAGTAGCGGACAGCGAAGAGGCGGGGCCAGGAGCTGAGTCTCGACCCCTGCAACCACAATTAGGTGAGTAAGTGAGTACAATTAGGTGAGTACACTATACACACGGTGAACGAACACTCCATTATCGTAACGAGAGCACACGGTGTTTGCGTGCCTGTTTGGGGAAGGGGAAGGGGGAGGGAAATAGTTTTACCCCTCACTCTCTGCCGCCTCCTCCTCCATTAGGCCTTCCCTCATAGACCTCTCCTCTGCCTTCACATGCACAACACTTTTCTTGGTTCTAAAGTAGGAGAGGAAACGCAGTCTTGTAGCACTTTCCAACACCAGCTGCAGATATTCACACACCAGCCTGTTGATGATAATCCTGGTAGCAGTTCTTGACTGGACGATATTGTGCCAAAACCCCAGAGCAGGATACCCACAGCCTCTCTCTGGCAGAGGTGCCAGCCTATTAAAATAATAAAATTTTTTATATATATATATATATATATATATATATATATATATATATATATATATATATATATATATATATATATATATATATATATATGTTAGAGAGAGAATTGATTTTGTCCCTGTTTCGGAGGATTTTTTTCTTACCATCGCCGTCTCTACGATTTTTATTGTTTAAAAATATTAATAGATCTCCTCTCTCTCTACACACACACACACACACACACACTTACTTATATCTTTATTTCTACAAGTACATGTACAAGGTATATAGGCCTAGCTGACATCAATGACATATACTATATAGAAACACTCTTCTTATGCAGAGCATTTCGGGGAAATTAGGTAAGTTTTGTCCCAGGATGCGACCCACACCAGTCGACTAACACCCAGGTACCCTTTTTACTAATGGATGAACAGGAACACCAGGTATCTTAATAAAACAATGATTGTTTTACAAGCTTTCGGACTAATTTGGAAATATTCCAAATATTTTCGGATTTGTGGGGAAGTAAATGGTAGATATTTTGTTAAATGTCAAAAACTTAGCAACTTTATTTTTTTGTGGAATAAAGATAAGCTATTTATGGGGTTTTCCTCTCACAAAAGATCGCAATATCATTGTTTTATTAGCATCAAGTCCCAAAATAACCTTTCGTAGTCCCATTTAGGGCCACCTTGCCAAATGTCATTTTCAGTAAAAAAAACAATCTTTTTTTTTTTAATATCTTATTGAAACTTACACAAAACAAAGGGAGTGAATACTTCTTAATGTACACCAAAAATGAAAGAAATCGGACTAATAGAGAAAAAATAGGGCGAAACCCTCCCTTATAGAAAGTAATAAATTGTCCCATGACGTCAAGTGGTGAGTGTCTATTACGTCACCTGATGAGTTTTATTTTGTATTACCTGGCAGATAATTTGTTTAGGTCGGTAGAACTAAATTATAGGAAATTATTATGATGTTAATATTTATTGAGCAGATTTAATTAGGGTCATCAAACACTGGGAAAAATTACATATGGTCCTGATTGGATAATTAACTTGTCTGCTACAGAAAAATTACATTCTAATGATAAAAGGAAGAAGTAATTACCACGGCAGGAATAGTCATCGTGAGTGTATTCCCAGAAATATTCGTTCAGTCTCCAGGTTCGGGTAGGTGCCTTGAAGCTGGTGAAGAGCTCTTCATCCAAGGAATTAAAGCTGCTTTCCCTTGTCTTGGATCAATTTTCATTATTTATCATTATCCCAGGCGCAATACATGCTACCTGGAGTCTACCTGGATGGTGTTTCAGGGGTCAACGCCCCCGCGGCCCAGTTCTTGACCAGGCCTCCCAGTGGATCAGGGCCTGATCATCCAGGCTGTTACTGCTGACCGCACGTAGTCCAACGTACGAAACACAACCCGGCTGATCGGATATTGACTTTAGTTATCTGTCCAGCTTCCTTTTGCAGGCAGCTAGAGTTAAAAACATAAGAACGTAAGAAAGAAGGAACACTGCAGAAAGCCTACTGGCTCATGTGAGGCAGGTCAAATTCTTCCACCGGCTTAAGTCAATGCCCTAACCTAATCAGGGTAAGTCACATTCACTTAAGGAAAGAGCATGGCATCTGACCTAGTAGCACAAGCTAGTCAGGTCCAACTCACACCCACCAACACCCACTCAAGTATTTATCTAACCTATTTTTAAAACTACACAACGTCCCAGCTTCTATGACTCAAATACGGAATTAGAGCTTATAAACTAATACAGAAGTAATATTTATTATAGAGATAAGTGCTCGTAGTCATGGCGAGTGGGGTCATGGGGTGTATAGTAATAGGGATGTGCAGTTGGGGAGATGTGAAAGCCATGGGATGTGCAATCGTAAGGTGTGTAGTGATGAGTGTATGAAGTTATGTGGTGAGCAGTCGTGGAGGTGTAAAAGTCATGGGGTGTTCGATCATTGGGTGTGGAATCATGAGGATGTGCAGTCATGGGGTGTGAAATCATGAGGGTGTAAAGGCATGAGGTGTGCAGTCATGGGGTATTCAGCTGTGAGGTGTGAAGTCATGGGGTATATAGCTGTGGGGTGTGAAGTCATGGGGTGTGCAGTCATGGGGTTTGCGGTCATGGAATGTGCAGTCATGGGGTGTGAAATCATGAGGGCATAAAGTCAAAGGGTGTGCAGTTATGGGGTTTGTAGTAATGGGGTGTGCAGTCATGGGGTTTGTAGTAATGGGGTGTGCAGTCATGGGGTTTGTAGTAATGGGGTGTGCAGTCATGGGGTTTGTAGTAATGGGGTGTGCAGTCATGGGCTGTGCAGTCTTGGAGTGTGAAATCATCAGGGTGTAAAGCCATGGGATGTGCAGTCTTTGGGTGTGTAGTAATGGCAACGTTGTACAGTCATGTGCTGTGCAATCATGGGGTACGCAGTCATAAGATATGCAGTAATGAGGATGTGAAGTCATGGGGTGAGTAGTCATGGGGTGTGCACTTATTGGGGTCTGCAGCCATGGGGGTGTGCAATCATGGGATGTGCAATCATGGGGTGTGAAGTCATGGGGTGTGAAGTCATGGGGATGTACAGTCACGGGGGTGTGCAGTCATGGGGGTGTACAGCCATGAAGTGTGAAGTTATGGGATGTACAATCATCGTGGTGTACATTCATGGTGTACAATCATGCTGGTGTGCAGTGATGGGATGTACAGTCATGGGTGAGGTGTACAATCATGGTTGGGGTGTAGTCAGGGGTAGGGTGTACAGTCATGGGTGGGGTGTACAGTCATCGGTGGGGTGCACATTCATGGGTGGGGTGTACAGTCATGGGTGGGGTGTACAGTCATGGGTGGGGTATACAATCATGGGTGGGGTGTACAGTCATGGATAGGGTGTACAGTCATGGATACGGTGTACAGTCATGGGTGGGGTGTACATTAATGGATGGAGTGTACAGTCATAGATGGAGTGTACAGTCATGGGTTGGGTGTACAGTCATGGGTGGGGTGTGCATTCATGGGTGGGGTGTACATTCATGTGTGGGGTGTACATTCATTGATGGGGTGTACAGCCATGGAAGGGGTGTACAGTCATGGGTGGGGTGTGCATTCATGGGTGGGGTGTACATTCATGGGTGGGGTGTACAGTCATGAATGGGGTGTACAGTCATAGGTGGGGTGTGCATTCATGGGTGGGGTGTGCATCCTTGGGTGGGGTGTACATTAATGGATGGGGTGTACAGTCATAGATGGAGTGTATAGTCATGGGTGGGATGTACAGTCATGGATGGGGTGCACAGTCATGGGTGGGGTGTGCATTCATGGGTCGGGTGTACATACATTGGTGGTGTGTACATTCATGGATTGGGTGTACAGTCATGGATGGAGTGTGCAGTCATGGATGGAGTGTAGTCATGGGTGGGGTGTACAGTCATGGGTGGGGTGTGCATTCATGAGTGGGGTGTACATTCATGGGTGGGGTGTACAGTCATGGGTGGGGTGTACATTCATGGATGGAGTGTACAGTCATGGATGGGGTGTACAGACATGGGTGGGGTGTACAGTCATGGGTGGGGTGTACAGTCATGGGTGGGGTGTGCATTCATGGGTGGGGTGTACATTCATGGGTGGGGTCTACAGTCATGAATGGGGTGTACAGTCATAGATGAGGTGTGCATTCATGGGTGGGGTGTGCATCCTTTGTGGGGTGTACAGTCATGGGTGGGGTGTACATTCATGGATGAGGTGTACAGCCATGGATTGGGTGTACAGTCGTGGGTGGGGTGTACAGTGGGGTGTACAGTCATGGGTGGGGTGTACAGTCATTGGTGGGGTGTATATTCAATGATGGGGTGTACATTCATGGGTGGGGTGTACAGTCATGGGTGGGGTGTACATTCATTGATGGGGTTAAATTCATGGGTTAGGTGTACAGTCATGGGTGGGGTGTACAGTCATTGGTGGGGTGTATATTCAATGATGGGGTGTATATTCATGGGTGGGGTGTACAGTCATGGGTGGGGTGTGCAGTCATGGGTGGGGTGTACAGTCATGGGTGGGGTGTGCAGTCATGGGTGGGGTGTACAGTCATGGGTGGGGTGTACAGTCATGGGTGGGGTGTGCAGTCATGGGTGGGGTGTACAGTCATGGGTGGGATATAAACCAAGTCATGGGATATTTAAGAGCTACTTTCAACCAGGTGTCGAGATGATTAAATTCCTCTGTAATTAAGTTTCTTTATAGTTGCAGAAAATAAATTGAATTTGTTCTCCACCGAGACAACGCATGACCTAGATGCATTCCTGAGTACTGGCCAGAGTGAGAGAGTGAGAGAGAGAGAGAGAGAGAGAGAGAGAGAGAGAGAGAGAGAGAGAGAGAGAGAGAGAGAGAGAGAGAGAGAGATAGAGAGAGAGTGAATTTCAACACAAGACGGGAAGCAAAAAACAACTACACTCTGACTGCAACATTCTCAAGAACATCACTTCATCTGAGATCATAAATTCCTGTATGACTCGAGTCTGGAACATGTTCACACACCATAATAACATCAATGAAATAAAGTCAGTTAATCAAATGAAGTCGCTGGCCCACAGATGGCTCCAACTTTATCCTGTTCACTATTTGTTTATCTCATAACAATAAAAAGCCTTTCGAATGAGCTGATGTACGTAACTGCTCTTTGCTTGTCAATAATGTGGGAACCCTAAACCTATCCTTGTAAAAACCAGTCCAGTGTAAAGAGAGAGAGAGAGAGATTGAGTAACCAACATGGTTGTGTTTTAAGTTGGGGAGAGGATGCTAATATTTAGTCTGGGGAAGGGGTGCTAGTATTTTGTGGGGAGAGGGGTGGCAGTATTAATCTGAGGGGTGGATGCTACTATTTAGTGTGGGGGAGGGGATGCTGGTGCTTAGTTGGGGAGGGGTTGCTACTATTTAATCTGAGGAGGGGGGCGGTGCCAATTTTAAGACAGTACAACCGATACAGTTGTGTGGTTTCACAGGTTTTTTTAAATGTAACAATTTCATCATTGTTTACATGCTTCTTAATGATTCCTCTTTCATGGGAATGTTTAAGAATTCTTTGAAATAAGGAACTAAGTGAAAATTTCGCCTTTTCGGGGATATGTTTTCGCAGTTTAGAGGTACTCACTAAAAAGTCAGAGAGTCGCATTCAGCAAAAGTTTGTGTGTTATTTCAGTGGCCGCTCCTGCAGTCTCTGAGACGTCCGAAAGAATTACAGACTTCTTTCGTACTCCAGCAAAGAAGAAGAAGGGCACTGAGTATGTCTCATCATCACCTCTACCTTCAACTTCTGATTCACCTTCACCATTCTCCTCAGCTTCATTTTCTTCAGTTTCAGTGACCAATGACTCTAATGACCTCTTCCTCTATTGCTGCAACTTCTGAATTACCATCATATATCATATAATCCCAATACCGAGAAAAAAAGAAACAAGTAACACACAATAGTATAGAGGATGCAAATTGGATGATGCATGTCTGATTAATTCATTTTATAAAGTATTAGAAATAATAAGTGTAGGAAAACGGTCGGGTATGGTATATAAGGAGTATTACAGTCTAATAGGAAACTACCAATGGCAGATGGTGTGATCAGATCGAACAGGTGGTCATAGGTTACCGTGGCGACATTGTGGCATAAATAAGGAGAACGTATGACGTACAGGTCATAGTTCCTTTGCAAAACGATTTTAAACTATTTATCACAAATATCTGTGGATTCGGTCAGATAAACATCCCTAGATCAAGGTTTTCAGTCCCTTGAATATTCAATTGACCCAATTATCTATTAATGTGCATAATGACATTAAATAAATGACACCATGTGTAAACTCTTGGACAATCAAATCACTTTCAAAAATTCATGCTGAAAATCAAATAACAGCATACTATAAGCATGAAGTGTGCCCAGTCTTCGGAGCTTTCAGTCCTCCTGCATCTACGTATTTTACAGTACATTACCGGGGTCATACTATTTACCGAAAAATGCTCAATTCAGCTGCTAAGGTCATGTTGAAAACTACGATACAAGAGCTGAAGAATTTTGTTTTATGTCACATGTTGATGGCTCAGTTACAGGTATTCACTTGACAGGAAATATAATACTGCTCACTTTTTAAGTAAAGTAAAAGACGACTCATTACTTCTGGGCCAAAGATATTCAGATAAACAAAGTTCCGAAAGGTTGCTAGATGCTGTTCTGATTAATCTGAACAACTTTTTTTTATCGATGAAGGTCAACCCTCTCAAAGTTGAAAGGGCTGACAAATGATTGTGAAAGTGCTAATACTGGTTAGAAAGGAGGTGAAATCTGGGCTAAGTTAAACACGTATATAACAGCATCATGCATTTTGTGTATGGTGAATAGCTGACAAGTCTACGACTTAGAATTTCCTGACCTTGAATCATAAGTGATAGTGAAACGTTGTGGAGAAAATCTCACTATGTGACTTCCTATTATAAAAATACGGCAATTCAAAATGATAAACTAAAGAGTATTGTGTAAGAGGCTAGATAGAGGTTCTAAAGGTTTTTGCAGCATTTGCAAATTCGTTTTGGGGAACATCTCGTTAAGTTTTGTGAATAGGTTTTGAAGAATTTACGATCATTTACGACTCGTTCCCAGGTAGCACAGAAAAAAACTGAAGACAACTAAACAAGCGGCTAATAACACTGACAGAAGTAAGGACCACAGTTCTCCTCTTACAAGAAAAACAAATGTCTAAAAAGCATCAGGAATGAAAATGTAATCTGGGAGGATGAGTATTTAACATATAGGGATTCTCTGAAGACCAAAACCATGTTATTTAAAGGATGAAGATGTTTCTTGAAGCTAAAAGTGCAAAACAAATCATTCAATAAGCAAGAGTGTAGAAACATTTCGGCGAGAAATCTGTCACACAATTTTGTGATCTAGCCGATTGCTAGTGGAGGACGCATCACAGCTCACACGTCTAGCTCTGGGAAAATAAACACAAATGCAGTATAAAGCGATCCTTTATTGACTACGTTTCACCCACACAGTGGGGCTTATTAAGTCACAAACATTTATCTCCAACGTCTTGTTCTGCAGTCTTCTACATTGTTCTTAAAGATTTAATCTGCATATGTCTCGTCTCTTTATGCGAATGGAAATTCACAAAGATGATGATTATGACTTAGTTTTTCTAAGGGAATCATGTTCTCCTGTCTTGACACTTTTCTCTCTGGAACTCTGATCTAGATCTTAACGTTATGTTATCTATGCACTGCCACAGTCGTGGTATTGGAATTACTGTGCTTAATCACAGTAGCTTTGATTCAGATGGACCTTTGTATGTTCATTAGATGTTTGATGGTCTAAACTGCTCTCCCATACCTGCTTTTACAACTTTGAGTATTGTCGGAGCACTCTGCTTCATAGCAGTGCTTGTTTATTTTTGTTTTTTTGTTGGATAGGATACTTAGGTTGTTGATGTATGGATTGTTGTAACATGCAACATATTTACTTATGCTCATGTCGTATTGTATACAAAGTACATTTGATCATTATTTGGATAAATAATAAATTGTATATAATAAGTTAAAAGTCGAAGTCCTCGAACCGGGGTATACCACTGTTTCTTTCTGTTAATTCCCGTAGAAATAGTTAATATACAAAGTTACTACCAGGAGTATTACTTCAGCCTATCTAATATTATATGTATGTATGTACAGTATCAATGTATTTATATTTCTGAATTAATATCTTACTAAGAAACACAAAGTTACTGGCAGAAGTCATCAAGTCACCCAAGACCCATGTTGGATCTTACAGGACACGAGGTCTCCGACACGATCTTCTCCGATATTCTGCTTTCCAGGGATCCAGTATCCCCTTCCCTTGTGACCTGAAATCTAAGACCATGCAAAGCTATTCTGTGAATACTCTTAATTATAATTCAGTGAGATATATTTATGTAGACACTAATAACTGTTCATAATATTGTACAATGATTTGTAATAAATTTTAGAAATTAATAATAATAATAATATTTCTACAAGTACATGTACAAGGTATACTGGCCTAGCTGACATCAATGACATATTATTATATTGGAAGCCGCTTGTTATGCAGAGCATTTCGCGCAAATTAGGTCAGTTTTGTCCCAGGATGCGACCCACACCAGTCGACTAACACCCAGGTACCCATTATACTGATGGGTGAACATGGACAGCAGGTGTCTTAAGGAAACACGTCCTAATATTTTCCAGTCGTACCGGAGATTCGATCTCCGGACCTCAGTGTGTGAGCTGAGTGCGGTAGCGATCGAGATATTGACTGTATGTTTTAAATGATTCTTAAATATCGAATTCAAGTATATAAGAATATAAAGAAGGAGCAATGCAGCAGACCAACTGGCTCATGCTAGGTAGGTCTAAATCACACCCGCTCAAGGAGCACTGCGACAGGCTTACTAGCCCAAACTGGTCAGGTCCAACTCACACCAACCCACACCCACTCATCTTTAATATGCTAAGATCAATCAAATAAAAGTTAATCCAAAAACACTACTTATCATGACAAAATACTTATAGAAAAGAAATTCTTCCTCACCTTCGTTGTATAATTGTAATGTGTCCCACCGATACCCTCAGAGGTCACAGTTAATTGTCCAGTTAGAAGACAAATCTCTTACTTGGTGTATATTTGTAATAAATGTACGCAGGAAGCTAACCTAGATGTGGTTGCCATGGGCTTACAGCAACCTTCAAAGCCATTGAGATCCCTGTTACGTTCTAGGGTCAATTACACAGACACACGGATTCAGGAAAAAAAGGTCACAGAAAAAAGTCAGTGGAAAAAAGTCTGAAAAAAAGTAAAAAAAAAAAAAAAGACTCTTCAACCTCGTGGGTCACTACCAACCCTCAGTCTGGCGTGTCATTGAATGGTTTCAACTTGGAGAAGGGGCGGTGAACACCATTATCCAGCAGGATGCTGTTGGCAACACACCTAACCTAACCTAACCGGGAGAAATAAGTAGCGTCTTCGTGGCGTCGGCTGGAATATTCGTCTTAGTCATTAACATTAAAAACATGACTATACATGTAATGCTACGATATTATGTAAGATGTTTTCAATGTCTACATGTCATATATTGTCAATAAATGACTGAATTAAATGTCTGTTTCATTGCCTTACTTTGCTTATGAAATTTAATAAAACGTGATGTTTTTTACATATGTGCAAAGCCATCATAAACAAATATATAATCACTGTTTAAAGTTCGTTAAATGGTCACCTATTTGACTGTCTTAGCAACAGTGTAATACTGCCAATAATATGATGGCCTGACTATTGAGGACTCGTTTACTTATTTATATGTACGTATATTTGTTACTGAATTCCTCTGCAACTCTTTGTTGCAAAAATTATCTTAATGAGTTCTTATACGGTCTGCGTCATGATTTTCTGAATATAAAAAAAACATTGTCACTTAAACTAAATTAATCAACACACTAAATAATTCTCTGTGATGCGCGACATTACTTAAATAGCTTCCGTATTAATAACATGACAACATGTGAAGCTCTCGTATTCATTGAGACATTGATATGCATGAAGCTTTAACATTAACAGTGACATGACTAAGCATGAAACTTCAAGAATTCTAATAGCATATAAAGCTTCAGTATTGATAGTGGCATGACTACACATGAAGCTCCACTATTGATGACATGACTCCGTCATCTCCAGCTGTTCCTACAACAGTCGGCCTCATCTAAATTGATGAGGAACTTATCAAGTGCAAGATATAGCATTAATATAAATAGCGCCGCTATCAAAGTCTGATGCGAACCAGGAGATTCAAAATCATTTTCTAATGTCTATTCAGATGTTTTGAAGATATACTCATCATTCATACGTAAGTCCTTTTCCCGGTGCTTCAAAGTGACTGGAGTCCTGGAGAATTCTCAGGAGAATGCTAAAACAAATTAAGGAGAATCTTCGGAGAATCCCGAGACAATTCTTGTGTTTTACAACCAGATTAAATGCTGCGTTGTACTAAGAAGAAGCCCTAGAAATCAGAGATGAGTCCTGTATAAAATCCTGTACGTTCCTGAGGCGAGATCTGTAGTGTCCTGTGGGGGACCTGTAGAGCTCTCTAGAGTCTTCAGGCGAGTGTTGTGTTGTACAGTACTGAATTAAGACCTGCAGAATTTGGTGCAAAATTTATTAAAGAAAGTGTATGTTATGTGTGATATTTTGAAAATACATATTGTAAATGGTTTCAAACTTAGGTTGTATAGATACAAATTTTGCCAATTTATTAACAGCATAAAAATGGGATTGGTTTATGTGCGATAACTGGAGAGTGCCTCTTCCGATTGGCTTCAAACTTTAGGCTCTTATGTATTTTCCTAAAACGACACACACTGCTATTTGTCTAAGTCCCAATTTAGTATTTTTAATAAATAAATGGTATTTTGCACAAAAATCTTGGAGAATACCTCTCTTGGTCTGCTTCAAATTTTCTATGCTGGTGTGTCTTTATTAGCGATAGATTCGAATTAGGTTTGAGCTGTTTTATTGCCAATTTACCAACTGAAATTTTGAAAATTTAAATATTGGTTCCATGCAAATATTTGTGAATGCCATTTTAGGTGGAATTAAACAACTTTTAATTAAATATCTTTTAATTGTTATTTGACTGTGTTTGTGCTAATATGAGTTATCTTACTGCATAATCTGAGCTGTGGATGCCTTTAGTCCTTTTCCAGGAACACACTGCCTAGTTTCTTAAAAAAAAAATATCATGTTTGAAGA
The DNA here is from genome assembly GCA_009830355.1 of Cherax destructor. Taxonomy (NCBI): domain Eukaryota; kingdom Metazoa; phylum Arthropoda; class Malacostraca; order Decapoda; family Parastacidae; genus Cherax; species Cherax destructor. Next base: position 118,512 of record WNWK01004181.1, on the reverse strand, counting down.
AATTTTTATATAGAATTTGACTGTGAAATCAAGACTGAAGAGCATTTTTTGGCATTTGTAAGCTTGAAAATTTACATAGACACCCGTCCTCTAAAAACTCTGTTTACTTAACTTCTGTTGCATTTTAAAGGAGCCATTAACTCACCCAGATACAGTGTAGGCGTCTGCCTTACTTTGTATTTCGTTTTGTTTTTGTATCTGTGAATTGTATCGTCGAAAAAAAAAAAAATTTATATATATAATGTGTTTCCTGATCTGTTACTTAAGAAAATGGAGTTGTGCACAAAGTTCTGTGCTACTTCATGAATATTATCAGTGTTAGTCTGTGTTGAGTTTCATTTCCTGGCCCTGTTCAAGGTGTTGATAAATTGCGAGTGATAGACATCTTTGTGATTCCTAAAACTCATGGACCTCTTCCAGGTGTTGATATTCAGATCGTTGACCTCTTAAGAAGGCTGAGCTATTGCTTCTGGTAGTCCGGCCAGTCTATCATCTGACTTATGCTAAATTGCAAAAGAAATAATTTTTTTGTGGTAATTAAGCCATAGCTAGCTATATGTAAAAATGGAGATGGATGTGAGTAGTGGAACATTTTCATTATTGATTTTTAAAGGAAGATTTCAGATGCGTTTTTTTTTTCTATAGCTTCAATCATGTTCCTTTTTTCTTTCATGTGTGTGCTTCAATCGTATTTGTTTTTGGACATGTTATGTAGTATGGTATAGGGAGTATATTTTGTATAGTAAGAGTTTTTCTCAGACTAATGTTGCAATATATTTTCTTTAATGAAAGGTGGTGCTCAGCTCGACTAATTACATAGCTTGTGAAAATAATAAAGGAGAAATTAAGGAGAATGAATGAAAATTAGAGAAAAATGTTCGAGCCCGTAATCCCTCCCCCCCTGTTGTGTACATTCATTGTTGCTGCATGTTGAATAGTTTGTTGTTGTTGTTGTTTAAATGTGACGAGGATGAACTGTGTGATCTACATGTAGCCAATGGGAAACTGTCAAAAATCTGTGGTATTTTGAGAAAAAATAAATCGTGGAATCAACGTAGCAAGTATGAAAAGACAATATCCAGACATCAGCTGGAGCATCTGTATAAAATATGCAGACATGAGTATTGCAAAACTGTTTACAGTTTTGCAATACTCATGCAAAAGAAGTGGGTTGTAAAATCCTCGAATCACTGGTTGGAAGCAAAGTTGTGGCCTACACGTTCAAGAAAAACAAGAGCATTGTATTACAATGGGCACTAAGGTTTCTGCTAAAACCGATAGTGAAACCATCAACGTTGTAAAGCTAAAAGGCACAATAAGGCTATTAGTGTATCAACGTTGACCTTCAGTGTTAACAGCAGCCACTGTAGTCACCATCCACAGAGTAGTTATATTCGAATATGAGTTGTGAGATCACCCATCAAGTTTATATTAATGATGGGGACTCTTTGAGAAACCAAGAAACAACCTGTGCTGAAGCATTTGAAACCGTCATCTTGCACTCCATACCCTACTAATCGTCCATCTCCCTCTTACAACCCACTCTCCCTGCATCCTACAATAACCTGCAGCGCTGTATAACCCCTGTGGTTTAGCGCTTCTATTTGATTATAATAATAATAATGAAGCATTTGAAACAGTAGGTATTGGCCCTGTCTTGCCTCCGCCAACTGAGGAAGAAATAAAGTATCTTCTTAATGGTGCCTCACCACTCCAACGAATGCCATGACCACGTGGTGATAAGTCTGACTTTGCAAGATGAATGTTAATTACGATGCTAGATCGAACAAATATCCCATAATTGTTTTTAGTGGATTTGGAGCAAGTATATCCATGAAGGATGTGACATATTGTCGAGCAAAAAGAATCGTCGGTCTCTAAGTGAACTTTGTAGGGAGAATACCCATGAATATGAAGGAACATTTCTTGGTAAACAGTACAAACCTACAATATCATAGTCGGTGAGAAGCCGAAAGAAAGTAGATGCAAGACAGTTCCTGCAGAAGGTAATGACGATTTTGATAATTGTCCTGGCAGCGGTAATATCTGTTTCCAAGTTTGCCAATATTTGTCATCGAAGAGACGACGGACCTGGTATTTTTTTTTTTGCTTTCACGCTGATTTCAATTCCTTCGATTATTCCCTTAAGTCAGACAAAACAAATATCCAATATAACTCAATACATTTGAAAAATTCATTATTGAAGATTGCTTGGGCTCAGAGAGTGCAACTTGCTCCCATTTATGCGTACAGTTTGTGACTGTGACACAACGTTATGTCTATTTGGCATTTGGGAAAAGTTTCTTTGATGAAGAACAATGTTTATTTCAAGATTTTGTATCTTGCAGAATATCATCCACAAATGAGAAAAAAAGGCGCTTGTCTGCCTGTATAATGGTATCCAGGTGAAGAACTGGACGCACCGCGTTACTGGCAATTTCGAGAGAAATTTTCTGCAAGCACCTTTTCTGTGCTGGTTCACACTGCACCAATAGCTGCAGTAGTGCGATGCCACAGCGTCCTTGTTTATTTCTGTATTCAGTAGTTGAGGGCAATGCTCTTGGATCGAAGAGATTATGGATGGACAGTAGTCGATTGCTGACTTGGTACACAAACAATATATTTACTACCAGCTGCAGAAGCAATTCTGAAAGTGAGCAAATGCAATTACAAGATTGACTGTGTTACTAAACGATGTACCTGTAAAAAACATGATCTGGAATGCTCAGTAGCGTGCACTGTGGGCACCGGAACTAGTGCAAACTCACCCTTTCCCAACATGAACAAAGTGTGAAAATCTATATGTTCAGTAGCAAAAAGACTGCCATTTATTTCGATAGCTGTTTCGCATAAATGAAGTTATATACTGTTCACTTTTAGAATTAAAGTATGTTTAAAATATTTGGCGATATGTTGGTTATACTCATAATTCAGTCATTTAATGTATGTAGTGTACGCTATAGACATGAGCGAAGCAGGAAATCACACCCATTAATCACTTTTTGGGGGCAAAAATTTAAAAAATACTTGGGTTCGTAGGATTTAGCACTAAAATCAAACCAAAAGAAAAGTTCGGAATACACATGCAGTGCACCTTAAGTTAAAATACATTTATTTATGTTGAACCAATGACTTTTGTCTATTATGCCTCTTTAAGGGGGACCCCTTTTCGTGGTAAAGAGGCTATTGGTCTTAGGAATTGGACCTTTTGGTCTTCTTCCTCAGACCGAACCAAATTACCCCTCAATCATCCCCCCATCCCTATCCCATCCCCCTTTTACCTTTCCTCCCCTCCCATCCCTCCCTCCCTTTTCCCCATCCCGTTTGTAGCCTCTTGGGTCCTTCTCCCTGGCATTAGGTTTCTAGGTAGGGGGAAGTGAACTAGGGTTCATCCCACTCCGTGGAGTCCCTCGGGATTGGTGTAGTTTGGATCAGCTGGAGGCGCCCTGCTCCCTTCAAGGATTTCCAGGAGTGAGGTGTTCTGCAGGTCACGGGTGTATCTCCGGAGGCTGCCTGTTGGTTCTGGGAGGTGGCAGCCGAAGGAGGTATGTTTTGTGGCGGGTATCCAACCGCCAAGGTGGCTCGGTGGATGTGACGTTGCTATAATAGAGCGCTGGTTTACTGGCGTATAGGGTAGGGTTTGGCACTGGTTCCACGCTGCATCTACGCTGCTGGCGGTGTCGATGTCCTCTTGGATGATGGAGAAAACTTACGGTACAGTGGTCTTACCGCATACCATTGAGCAGTGTGATTTTCTGTCTTGCAATGACGATATTTTAGAGCAATTGGCCCTCCAGGGCCTTCAGATTCTCAAACTGGATACATATCTCCTGCCTGTGAGTGGGGAGGACATATGTATCCAATTTGAGAGTTTCTGTCCTCCGTTTATATCACAGGACATCGCCAAGTCTCTTCGCATTCGTCTGGTGCTTACAATTTCCCAACAGTTCTCCTTTTTGCCTCAGTGTCTAGTTCTTACCCCTTTCTAACTCTCACACGAAGGTGGAGGTTCTCTCCCCCCCTTGTGTTGTCTCCTCTTCTCCTGTTCCCTCCCAGGCTTCATCTCCAGCCTCCTCCCTCTCCTGTTTCCCCACAGGTCTCTTCTGTGCCCATCGGTGCATCTCTCCAGGTTCATACTCCCCTCCCCTCTCAGACCTCTTTGGTTACCTCCATAGTTTCCCCGATCTCTGCTTGCTCTCCCTCACCTATCTGTGAAGTCATGGTATCAGCATCTTCCTTGTCTTCTGAAACACTTGATGCTATCTCCGACTATATTGTGGAGACGAAACTTAATGCACACCGGTGCTCCCTCTTATGCCCCTTCTTACTTTTCACAACACTCGCAGCAAACTTTTCCTTCACAGCATTCCCATTCCTCCCTGCTTACTTGCTTTCCGTTGCCTCCACACGTTGACTTCACTGACCCTACTAGCCCGTAAATTTTATCGCTTCTCATTGTTTTAATATCAGATTTTCACGACAGTGATCATTTTCCTATTCTTCTTAATTCTACTATGTATTTCCGACCTCCTCGTAGCCCCCACTGGCAATCTGGACGAGCGAATTGGGACTTATACTCTTATCTTACTGTTTTTTGTGGGAACCCTTCTTCGTCCTCTTGATGAGCTGGTGCACCAATTTTCGACCTTAGTTTTGACTACAGTGTCACGTTCTATTCCTCAAACCTCGGGCAGGCATTCTCAGACTTGCATGCTTTGGTGGTCTCCTATGTGTGCCTGGGAAGTGTGCTTGAAATGTACTGCATGGGGCCTTTATCGTTATAACTGGACTGTACATCATCTTCTGGATTTTAAGCGGGCAATAGCAGTCACTCTCCGCTCATATGTGACGCTAAATACAATTGTTGGCAAGACTACATTTCTACCATTGCCTCAACTTTTCCTAAAAATGCGGTTTGGAAGAAAGTACAGAAGTTGTGTGACCAGTACGCTCTGGATCCAGCTCCCATTTTGTGGGTTGCAGAACCTCTTGAAGTTTCCATAAAAATCGGGAACTATCTTGTCCATGTCTTCCAATGGCTTCACCTCTGTCCTTCGTATCTCGCTTCTAAGTCTGCCAGGGTACAATCACCCTTGGATTTTTCTTCTAATGGGATGGAGCCTTATAATGTACTTTTAACTCTCTTAGAGCTAGAGTCCACACGTTCTGCTTGCCAGCCATCGGAAGCTGGACCTGATGGTATTCATATCCATATGCTACAGCATCTGCATTCTTCAGCCATTACAGTCCCTTTGCGTCTTTTCAATCATGTTTGGATGGTAGAGGTTCTCCCTCAACAATGGATATCTGCCATTGTACCGCCGTTTTGCAAGCCAGGCACGTCGGGGCTTTATACCTCTCACTATCGTCCCATTGCTTTGACCAGTGTAGTCTGCAAGGTGATGGAACGATTGGTGAATAAACATCTGATATGGTATTTGGAGACTCACAATAGTCTTTCTCCTCGCCAGTATGGCTGTCCCAAGGACCGCTCTACTCTACACCCCTTGCTCCACTTAGATACGTATGTGCGAAATGCCTTTACTAATGCACACTCCGTTCTGGCAGTCTTCTTTGATCTCGAAAAGGCATGTGACATCACTTGAAGGTATAACATATTATCCCAGGCCCACTCCTTAAGCCACCCTGGTAATCTGCCGACCTTCCTTGCTGCTTTCTCATCTGAAAGACATTTTGTGTCCGTGTTGGTGCCACTCTTTCCTCAGACTTTGTTCAGGCCGAGGGAGTCCCACAAGTTTGTGTCCGTAGCACTACCCTTTTTCTCTTGGCTATAAATGATCTATCGTCTGTTCTTCCATTATATATTTGGTCGTCGCTTTATGTGGATGGCTTCGCTATAGCTTACGCAGAAGATGACTGTCGTCTGGTAGTGGCCTCCCTTCAGTATGCGATTGACTGTGTTTCTTATTTTGCCACTTTTCATGGATTTAAATTTTCTGGTGAGAAAACCAATTTCATTACTTTCACTAGATGCCCTCTTGTCCCAGATACTCCATTGCACTTGCACGGCTCCCATATCCCGGAATGTGATACGGTCAAGTTTCTTGGCCTTCTGTTTGATCGTCGTTTGACATGGAAACCTCACATTTCGTCTCTGAAAGCAGCTTGTCATAGTCGGCTAAATCTCCTTAAAATTCTTGCGCATCGTTCATGGGGGGGGGGAGGGCAGATCGCTGGTCTCTCCATTTGCATTCCACCCTAGTCATGTCGAAGCTGGATTATGGCAATTAAGTCTACTCTGCGGTTTCTCCCTCTTTCTAAGTTAGATCTGCTTCATCATCAAGATCTACATTTATGCCTTGATACCTTTCGTTCGTCTCCTGTTAAAAGCCTCTATGCTGAGGCGAACGTTCCTTCCTCAGCTGATCGTCGTGATGCTCATTGCCTTCGTTACTTTGTCCGCTCTGATGACCTTCATGTTCCTTTTACTTATAGGTTGGTCTCAGACGTTAGCAGAGGCCCATTATTTGATCGGCGCCACTGCTTACTCCGTCCGTTTTCTCTTTGTTTTCACTCTGGTCTTCTCTCCAGTTGCCTCCCTTGTATGTTCATGTAGCATCTGCCTTTTCCCATCCATCTTTGGAGGTTCCGAGGTTCATGTCTGTTCTTCCCTACTGTCGTGGACTAAAGCTCTCCTATCTATTTCTGCTTCTCGCTCTCTTTTTCTTGATCACTTCCGGTCACACGCTCATGCCCCCGCTATTTATACCGATGGTTCTAAATCGTCTGATGGAGTTGGGTTCACGGCGATGTTCCCTGACGATGTTGTCCTGGGTAATTTGTTAGACTCGACTAGTATTTTTACCGCCGAGTTGTATGCCATCCTCATAACACTTCTCCGTATTAAATGTATGTCTCCTTCGGCGTTTGCACTTTATAAGCCATTAAACAAATTGATTCCCCTCATCTGGTGGTCCTTCATATTCAACTTTGGTTGCGTTGTGTAGCTAGCAAAAACAAAGACATCGTTTTCTGTTGGGTCCCTGGACACATTGATGTATAGGCAATGAACAGGCAGACGCTGCTGCGCGGTCAGCTGTACACGATCTTCCGGTTTCCTATAGAGGTATTCCATTCAGGGACTATTTTACCGTCATGTCTACCTGTTTTCGCAACCATTGGTAACAACGGTGGTCAGATATGCACCATAACAAATTACGTTCTATTAAACCGCGTTTGTGCTTGTGGCCGTCTTCTTACCACCGTTGCCATACTCAAGAGACTGCGCTCTTCCCATCTCGGCATCGGCCATACTCGTCTTACCCATGGGTATCTCATGGAGTGACACCCTATTCCTCTCTGTGAAATTTGTCGGGTCCCTATTTTGGTTCATCACTTTCTTGTGGATTGTCTGGTTTACGGGCTCGCTCGCAGAAATTACCTCCACTGTCGTCGCCGACGCCCTACCATTCTTGCATTATCTTCCCTTCTTGCTGAGGGCCCTACCTTTGACTTAAGAACATAAGAACATAAGAAAGGAGGAACACTGCAACAGGCCTACTAGCCCATACTAGGCAGGTCCATGTCAAAACCAACCCACCAACAAAAATATTTGCCCATCCCATCCCCAGCGGCACCCAAGCAACCTTCACAACCCTCCAAGTCCCGCTCAAATCTAACCCCTCTCTCATATGATTACAGAAGGAAGTAACACTGCAGCAGGCCAACCGGCCCACACTAGGCAGGTCCCTCTCAAACCCTAAACCAATCCCACAAACAAAAACACCTTTCCAACCCAACTTCTACTCCATCCATGGAACAAGCTCCTATAATCAGGGCACTGAAGGAGCCGAAGCACCTGGTCCATCACCAGGGCACTGAAGGAGCCGAAGCACCTGGTCCATCACCAGGGCACTGAAGGAGCCGAAGCACCTGGTCCATCACCAGGGCACTGAAGGAGCCGAAGCACCTGGTCCATCACCAGGGCACTGAAGGAGCCGAAGCACCTGGTCCATCACCAGGGCACTGAAGGAGCCGAAACACCTGGTCCATCACCAGGACACTGAAGGAGCCGAAACACCCGGTCCATCACCAGGGCACTGAAGGAGCCGAAGCACCTGGTCCATCACCAGGGCACTGAAGGCGAACACTGGTCCATCACCAGGGCACTGAAGGAGCAAGCACCTGGTCCATCACCAGGGCACTGAAGGAGCCGAAGCACCTGGTCCATCACCAGGGCACTGAAGGAGCCGAAGCACCTGGTCCATCACCAGGGCACTGAAGGAGCCGAAACACCTGGTCCATCACCAGGACACTGAAGGAGCCGAAACACCCGGTCCATCACCAGGGCACTGAAGGAGCCGAAGCAACTGGTCCATCACCAGGGACCTGAAGGAGCTGAAGCACCTGGTCGACACGTCTCCTGTGAGAGCGTCTTACAGCAACTGCTTTACTACATGAACTTTGATGTATAGCCCCTTGAGTCCCTTCCAGACCTTTTCTTCCCTCACTTCTGATCCCCTTTCCAACTAGCTGTTTATAGACTGGGCACTATTTTCTGTCCCACAGTGCTGAATGACCCTTGTTGCTTTAGCGCTTTATTTGATTATAACAATGTCTCTGTTATGGGTATTATATTCTTTATGTATTCATCAGTGAAACACTGTGAGCATAAATTTCGTTGCAACTAGTTTTAGGCTGATACATCTTTACTGTTAGACTGACTGGATTATTGATCTTTGAGGATCATTAGCTGCAGTGCCTCGGCCACTTGAGAATTTGGAGATTCAAATACTATATCTCTTGCTTACACTGATAAGGGTACAGGAGGCTTGGTGTATGAACTCTGGTTGCGCAGTGACCGAATGAATTCTTGTTGTCTCTCATAAGTCATAACGTCAGTTTGCGAACGTTCCTTGTAATCTTACAAAACTCGCTACTTTGGCTTATTCGGCAAAACACGCACTATATATATTATATATATATAATATATATAATATATATATATATATATATATATATATATATATATATATATATATAAACACATCGGCCGATTCCACCAAGGCAGGGTGGCCTGAAAAGAAAACTTTCATCATCATTCACTACATCACTGTCTTGCCACAGGGGTTCTTTACACTACAGTTATAAAACTGCAACATTAACACCCCTCCATCAGAGTGCAGACACTGTACTTCCCATCTCCAGGACTCAAGTCCGGCCTGCTGGTTTCCCTGAATCCTTCATAAATGTTACTTTGCTCACACTCCAACAGCACGTCAAGTATTAAAAACCATTTGTCTCCATTCACTCCTATCAACTACGCACACGCATGCTTGCTGGAAATCCAAGCCCCTCGCACCCAAAACCTCTTTTACCCCCTCCCTCCAACCTGTCCTAGGGCGACCCCTACCCCGCCTTCCCTCCACTACAGATTTATACACTCTCGAGGTCATTCTATTTCGTTTCATTCTCTCTACATGTCCGAACCACCTCAACAACCCCTCCTCAGCCCTCTGGATAATAGTTTTGGTAATCCCACACCTCCTCTAATTTCCAAACTACGAATTCTCTGCATTATATTCACACCACACATTGACCTCAGACATGACATCTCCACTGCCTCCAGCCTTCTCCTTGTTGCGACATTCATCACCCATGCTTCACACCCATATAAGAGTGTTGGTATAACTATACTCTCATACATTCCCATCTTTACTTCCATGGACAAAGTTCTTTGTCTTCCCCTCATCAATTCTATGGTTCATCTCATCCTTCATAGACCCATCTGCTGACATGTCCACTCCCAAATATCTGAATACATTTACTTCCTCCATACTTTCTCCCTCCAATCTGATATCCAATCTTTCGTCACGTAATCTTTTTGTTATTCTCATCACCTTACTCTTTCCTATATTCACTTTCAATTTTCTTCTTTTATATACCTTACCAAATTCATCCACCAACCTCTGCAACTTCTTTTCAGAATCTCTCAAAAGCACAGTGTCATCAGCAAAAAGCAACTGTGACAACTCCCACTTTGTATTCGATTCTTTGTCTTTTAACCCCACACCTCTTGCCAAGACCCTCGCATTCACTTCTCTTACAACCCCATCTATAAATATATTGAACAACCACGGTGACATCACACATCCTTGTCTAAGGCCTACTTTTTCCGAGAAATAATCTCCCTCTCTCCTACACACTCTAACCTGAGCCTCACTATCCTCATAAAAGCTCTTCATTGCTTTCAGTAACCTACCTCCTATTCCATACACCTGCAACATCTGCCACATTGCCCCCCTATCCACCCTATCATACGCCTTTTCCAGATCCAAAATGCCACAAAAACCTCTTTACCCTTATCCAAATACTGTTCACCTATATGTTTTACTGCAAACACTTGGTCTACACACCCCCTACCTTTCCTAAAGCCACCTTGCTCATCTGCTATTCTGCTCTCCGTCGTACTCTTAATTCTTTCAATAATAACTCTACCATACACTTTACCTGGTATACTCAACAGACTTATTCCTCTATAATTTTTGCACTCTCTTTTGTCCCCTTTGCCTTTATACAAAGGAACAATACTAGCTCTCTGCCAGTCCCTAGGTACCTTACCCTCTTCCATACATGTATTAAATAATAGCACCAACCACTCCAAAACTATATCTCCGCCTGCTTTTAACATTTCTACCTTTATCCCATCAATCCCGTCTGCCTTACCCCCTTTCATTCTACCCACTGCCTCACGAACTTCCCCCCACACTCACAACTGGCTCTTCCACACTCCTACAAGATGTTATTCCTCCTTGCCCTATACACGAAATCACAGCTTCCCTGTCTTCATCAACATTTAACAACTCCTCAAAATATTCCCTCCATCTTCCCGATACCTCTAACTCTCCATTTAATAACTCTCCTCTCCTATTTTTAACTGTCAAATCCATTTGTTCCCTAGGCTTCCTCAACTTATTAATCTCACTCCAAAACTTTTTCTTATTTTCAACAAAATTTGTTGATAACATCTCACCCACTCTCTCATTTGTTCT
>WNWK01004181.1:0-105000 GCA_009830355.1 Cherax destructor | reverse complement strand
CATTCATCACCCATGCTTCACACCCATATAAGAGCGTTGGTATAACTATACTCTCATACATTCCCTTTACTTCCATGGACAAGGTTCTTTGTCTCCACAGACTCCGAAGTGCTCCACTCACCCTTTTCCCTCATCAATTCTATGATTCACCTCATCCTTCATAGACCCATCCGCCGACATGTCCACTCCCAAATATCTGAATACATTCACCTCCTCCATACTCTCTCCTCCAATCTGATATCCAATCTTTCGTCACCTATTCTTTTGTTATCCTCATCACCTTACTCTTTCCTATATTCACTTTCAATTTTCTTCTTTACACACCCTACCAAATTCATCCACCAACCTCTGCAGCTTCTCTTCAGAATCTCCCAAAGCACAGTGTCATCAGCAAAAAGCAACTGTGACAACTCCCACTTTGTATTTGCTTCTTTATCTTTTAGCCCAACACCTCTTGCCAAGACCCTCGCATTCACTTCTCTTACAACCCCATCTATAAATATATTGAACAACCACGGTGACATCACACATCCTTGTCTAAGGCCCACTTTACTGGGAAATAGTCCCTTCCCTCCTACACACTCTAACCTGAGCCTCACTATCCTCATAAAAACTCTTCACTGCTTTCAGTAACCTTCCTCCTATTCCATACACCTGCAACATCTGCCACATTGCCCCCTATCTACCCTATCATACGCCTTTTCCAAATCCATAAATGCCACAAAAACATCTTTACCCTTATCCAAATACTGTTCACCTATATGTTTCACTGTAAACACTTGGTCTACACACCCCTACCTTTCCTAAAGCCCCCTTGTTCATCTGCTATCCTGCTTTCTGTTTTACTCTTAATTCTTTCAATAATAACTCTACCATACACTTTACCAGGTACACTCAACAGACTTATTCCCTATAATTTTTGCACTCTCTTTTGTCCCCTTTGCCTTTATACAAAGGAACAATACACGCTCTCTGCCAATCCCTAGGTACCTTACCCTCTTCCATACATTTATTAAATAATAGCACCAACCACTCCAAAATTATATCCCCACCTGCTTTTAACATTTCTATCTTTATCCCATCAATCCCAGCTGCCTTACCCCTTTCATTCTACCCACTGCCTCACGAACTTCCCCTACACCCACAACTGGCTCTTCCACACTCCTACAAGATGTTATTCCTCCTTGCCCTACACACGAAATCACAGCTTCCCTGTCTTCATCAACATTTAACAAATCCTCAAAATATTCTCTCCATCTTCCCGATACCTCTAACTCTCCATTTAATAACTCTCCTCTCCTATTTTTAACTGTCAAATCCATTTGTTCTCTAGGCTTCCTCAACTTATTAATCTCATTCCAAAACTTTTTCTTATTTTCAACAAAATTTGCTGATAACATCTCACCCACTCTCTCATCTGCTCTCTTTTTACATTGCTTCACCACTCTTTTAACCTCTCTTTTTCTCTCCATGTACTCTTCCCTCCTTGCATCACTTCTACTTTGTAAAAACCTCTCATATGCTAACTTTTTCTCCCTTACTACTCTCTTTACATCATCATTCCACCAATCGCTCCTCTTCCCTCCCGCACCCACTCGCCTGTAACCACAAACTTCTGCTGAACACTCTAACACTACATTTTTAAATCTACCCCATACATTTTCGACCCCATTGCCTACACTCTCACTAGCCCATCTATCCTCCAATAGTTGTTTATATCTTACCCTAACTGCCTCCTCTTTTAGTTTATAAACCTTCACCTCTCTTTTACTTACTGATTCTATTTTCCTTGTATCCCATCTACCTTTACTCCCACTGTAGCTATAACTAAAAAGTGATCTGATATATCTGTAGCCCTCTATAAACATGTACATCCTGAAGTCTACTCAACAGTCTTTTATCTATCAATACATAGTCCAACAAACTACTGTCATTACGCCCTACATCATATCTTGTATACTTATTTATCCTCTTTTTCTTAAAATATGTATTACCTATAACTAAACCCCTTTCTATACAAAGTTCAATCAAAGGGCTCCCATTATCATTTACACCTGGCACCCCAAACTTACCTACTACACCCTCTCTGCATGTTTCTCCCACTTTAGCATTTAGGTCCCCTACCACAATTACTCTCTCATTTGGTTCAAAAGTTCCTATACATTCGCTTAACATCTCCCAAAATCTCTCTCTCCTCTACACTCCTCTCTTCTCCAGGTGCATACACGCTTATTATGACCCACTTTTCGCATCCGACCCTTATTTTAATCCACATAATCCTTGAATTTACACATTTATATTCCCTCTTTTCCTTCCATAACTGATCCTTCAACATTATTGCTACCCCTTCCTTAGCTCTAACTCTCTCAGATACTCCTGACTTAATCCCATTTATTTCTCCCCACTGAAACTCGCCTACCCCCTTCAGCTTTGTTTCGCTTACGGCCAGGACATCCAACTTCTTTTCATTCATAACATCGGCAATCATCTCTTTCTTATCATCCGCACTACATCCACGCACATTCAGACAACCCAATTTTATAAAGTTTTTTTCTTCTCGTTTTTAGTAGATTTGTACAGGAGAAGGGGTTACTAGCCCATTGCTCCCGGCATCTTAATCGCCTCATACGACACGCATGGCTTACGGAGGAAAGATTCTTTTCCACTTCCCATGGACAATAGAGAAAATAAAAGGAACAAGAGCTATTAAGAAAAAGAAGAAAAACCTAGATGTGTGTATGTATATATATGCATGTGTATGCCAGTGTAGTGTGACCTAAAGTGTAAGTAGAAGTAGATAGATATACCTGTTATCCAGCGTGTTTATGAGACAGAAAAAAGACACCAGCAATCCTACCATCATGTAAAACAGTTTCAGGTTTCTGTTTCACAGTCACCTGGCAGGACGGTAGTACCTCCCTGGGTGGTTGCTGTCTACCAACCTACTACCTATATATATATATATATATATATATATATATATATATATATATATATATATATATATATAAATGGGGAATGTATGAGAGTATAGTTATACCAACACTCTTATATGGGTGTAAAGCATAGGTGATGAATGTTGCAACAAGGAGAAGGCTGGAGGCAGTGGAGATGTTATGTCTGAGGTCAATGTGTGGTGTGAATATAATGCAGAGAATTCGGAGTTTGGAAATTAGGAGGAGGTGCAGGATTACCCAAACTATTATCCAGAGGGCTGAGGAGGGGTTGTTGAGGTGGTTCGAACATGTAGAGAGAATGGAACGAAACAGAATGACTTCGAGAGTGTATAAATCTGTAGTGGAGGGAAGGCGGGGTAGGGGTCGGCCTAGGAAAGGCTGGAGGGAGGGGGTAAAAGAGGTTTTGTGTGCGAGGGGCTTGGATTTCCAGCAAGCATGTGTGAGCGTATTTGATAGGAGTGAATAGAGACAAATGGTTTTTAATGCTTGACGTGCTGTTGGAGTGTGAGCAAAGTAACATTTATGAAGGGATTCAGGGAAACCGGCAGGTCGGACTTGAGTCCTGGAGATGGGAAGTACAGTGTCTGCACTCTGAAGGAGGTGTGTTAATGTTGCAGTTATATAACTGTAGTGTAAAGAACCCCTCTGGCAAGACAGTGATGGAGTGAATGATGATGAAGAAAGTTTTTCTTTTTCGGGCAGATTTTTCAGCAGATTCCCACCAAGGCAGGGTTGCCCGAAAAAGAAAAACTTTCATCATCATTCACTCCTTCACTGTCTTGCCAGAGGGGTGCTTACACTACAGTTATAAAACTGCAACATTAACTCCCCTCCTTCAGAGTGCAGACACTGTACTTCATATCTGAATGAATGGTTCAGAGAACCGACGAGTTGGTAAATTAGACACATATGCAACACTTGGGTATCTTTATTGAGGAAACGTTTCGCCACACAGTGGCTTCATCAGTCCATACAAAGGAGAATCGTGAAGAACAGGAGGAGTGTGAGGTTGTCAGTCCCTCAATCTTGAGTCGATGTTGTCAGTCCATCAATCTTGAATAGAATAACAGCATATGAGCAGAGGAAGCTTATATACTGTAGACAGGAGAGGTGCAGCAGTTGTAGGAGGTGTCACATTTGTTCAATGTGGAAGTAGGTCGTGCCCAAGGAATAGGCAAGCGAAGAAATCCCTGTATTAAGATACCAAGATGTTGCAGTGTCAGACAGGATGTGAATGAATGGTTCAGAGAACCGACGAGTTGGTAAGATTGAGGGACTGACAACCTCACACTCCTCCTGTTCTTCACGATTCTCCTTTGTATGGACTGTTGCATATGTGTCTAATTTACCATCATTCTATTTCGTTCCATTCTCTCTACATGTCTGAACCACCTCAACAACCCCTCCTCAGCCCTCTGGATAATCGTTTTGGTAATCACGAACCTCCTCCTAATTTCACACCACACATTGCCCTCAGACATGACATCTCCACTGCCTCCAGCCTTCTCCTCGTTGCAACATTCATCACGCATGCTTCCCACCTATATAAGAGTGTTGGTATAACTATGCTCTCATACATTCCCCTCTTTACTTCCATGGACAAAGTTCTGTCTCCACAGACTCCGAAGTGCACCACTCACCCTTTTCCCCTCATCAATTCTATCATTCACCTCATCCTTCATAGACCCATCTGCTGACACGTCCATTCCTAAATATCTGAATACATTCACCTCCTCCATACTCTCTCCCTCCAATCTGATATCCAATCTTTCATCACCTAATCTTTTTGTTATCCTTATCACCTTACTCTTTCCTATATTCACTTTCAATTTTCTTCTTTTACATAACCTACCAAATTCATCCACCAACCTCTGCAACTTCTCTTCAGAATCTCCCAAAAGCACAGTGTCATCAGCAAAAAGCAAATGTGGCAACTCCCAAATTGTATTTGATTCTTTATCTTTTAACCCCACACCTCTCGCCAAGACCCTCGCATTCACTTTTCTTACAACCCCATCTATAAATATATTGAACAACCATGGTGACATCACACATCCTTGTCTAAGGCCTACTTTTACTGGGAAATAATCTCACTCTCTTACACACACTAACCTAAGCCTCACTATCCTCATAAAGACTCTTCACTGCTTTCAGTAACCTACCTCCGATTCAATACACCTGCAACATCTGCCACATTGCACCCCTATCCACCCTGTCATACGCCTTTTCCTAATCCATAAATGACACAAAAACCTCTTTACCCTTATCTAAATACTGTTCACCTATATGTTTCACTGTAAACACTTGGTCTACACATTCCGTACCTTTCCTAAAGCCTCCTTGTTCATCTGCTATCCTACTCTCCCTCTTTCTCTTAATTCTTTCAATAATAACTCTACCATACACTTTACCAGGTATACTCAACAGACTTATTCCCTTATAATTTTTGCACTCTCTTTTGTCACCTTTGCCTTTATACAAAGGAACTATGCATGCTCTCTGCCAAATTATAATATATATATATATATATATATATATATATATATATATATATATATATGTCGTGCCGATTAGGTAAAACTTGCGATTTTGGCTTAAATAGCAACGCTCTTCTTGCTATATAAGACAAGCGAAAATTTGTGTATGCAATAATTTCGCAAAAATCATTCTGAACATAACGAAAAATATATATTTAATTGTGTTTGTTTATTATTTAATTAATGTTAACGTATCTAAAATATATTTAGTTGGGTTAGGCTAAATTAAATTGCGCTTGTTGTAATAAGGTTAGGTAGGTTTTAAAAGTTTCTCTTGGTACAAAATTATAAACTCTTACATTAACATAAATGAAAAAAATATATCTTTAAACGTATAAGATAAAATTTTAGAAAGGACTTAATTTTAGATGAGTTCTTGCTAATTGACCAGTTTTACCTAATCGGCACGACATATATATATATATATATATATATATATATATATATATATATATATATATATATATATATATATATTATAATTTATTGATGGATTACATCAGCTGTACTAGAGGGGCCTCAAAAGGGGGGGAGATACCTTTTAGCGTAAGCAAGTCCAACTAAAAAATTGGAAATAGAAATAGATGAGGTGAGACAAATTCGTTGGATGAAATGAATCTGTGGAGTATTGTAGGAGATGTACTGGACTACTATCGAAATGCTGACTCGTGTGTGTACGGCATACTTGCCCTATTCCCGTGAAAATTATATTTGCCCTATTCCTGCCAAACTTTATTGCTATGATTGTCTCTGTAATATGGTGACTGTCAGAGGTTTGACATGCACCTAACTTAGACACTGAAGTTTCCAAGATATTTGCAGGTACGTATCAGTCACTGAACGAAGATACTCTTAGTTAAGGTACTGATAATGTCGTATGTGTGTTCTTTCTGCTAGGTGCCTGTGAGTCTATTCGCCAATTTTTTTATGTAGGTTCCTTTAACAATCTTAGTGAGGTCATCGAGTTCACCAAAGAGGATGTAAACCCTATTTTTCTAGTTTTATGGAAAACCTCCTTAACCTTGTTAGAAAATGTGGAAGAGGAAGAGGAAGAAAGTGGTGCTCAGATTATGAGAAATGATTAGAAGTAGATATTATTACGTCAGTGTATCGTTGTAGAAAATGGTGTTTATCTTGATAACAAAGTTTTACGGAATAGCATAGTGTAACCTCCCAATAATGCTTCCATGTTGCTGCAGAGTATGATTTGTTGCATTATAATATCGTCCTGCTATTTAATATTACTACTAATATGCTGCAACTTTTAATATTATTTTACTATCTCTACTACTACTACGCTACAATTATTATATTATTGCTACAACTATTCTATTACTGCTGCTGCTGATAACACTGATTTAATAATAATAATAATAATAATAATAATAATAATAATACAGTGGAAGAGCACATAAAACATGAGTCTACCTTTTAAAGCTGTCTCTCTAATTAACTACTGACTTCACGGGGTGTGCACTTCAAATGGTGCAATGGCAAGACTCACTCACTTGACACCAGCCTTTGATGTTACTGCCCTCTTCCCAGCAGAGTCCTTACAGCTAAATAAAAGTGCAAGGCAAAATATATTTACATCTCTATTTTCAACAAAATATACAATTTTATAGGACAAAAATACTAAGAAGATGAAGAAGTTAATGTTATTCGACTGCTGAATATATGACTTATATTTTATCTATTATTATCCTTTCACGAAAGAATAGTAAAACAGAGATTAATTCTTATTGTGTCAACCAACCACTAAGATCCCCTTCACTAAGCAAAAAGTGTATAAGGGAAAATATTTCAATGCTAAGTTGATATATACTGTATTCCTAAATATTTTTTTTTTAATTTCAGAGTGTAATTTGCTTGCACCTTCAATTGTTTATTTGCATTGTTTAATGTTATTCACTGATGACGCGATGTACTGTATAGGCCTATCTTTATATTTACATAATGTGCTAAACCACATGTGGGTCAGCCAGCACAGGTAGTAACGGTGGTTCGATCCTCCATTCACTAATCCCCAAGCAGATGCAACTGTTCTCTCAGTCAAGCTTCCCAATTGACTTACAGAAAAACAGATTTCTGAAACATGAAAGTTAAAAGGAAATTGCTGGGTACTTTATCACGTACTCAATCAAGTTCCCTCCTGGCTGGAAGTCAAAATGCCAACAAGTAATTTATTACTGTTGTGCATAGATTTTATGGAGTATTGCTATTCGAATTAAAGTGGTTCTTGCCGTAAGATTTAGCTTAACTTTAGTTTAAACTCTCTGCATATGTATTATTTATATTTCTGTATATCTGAAGCCGAAATATAATACATTTAAGTTTTAATAGTCAATATTTAATAAATGATTTGTATATATATTTATATTATTAGGTATATTCCATTATATTATGCAATAGGAACATTTTACACGTACAAGTTCATGTACCTAAGCTGCCAGGTTCAGTACATGATCGTTGCCAGGTTCAGTACATGATCGTTGCCAGGTTCAGTACATGATCGTTGCCAGGTTCAGTACATGATCGTTGCCAGGTTCAGTACATGGTCGTTGCCAGGTTCAGTACATGATCGTTGTCAGGTTCAGTACATGATCGTTGCCAGGTTCAGTACATGATCGTTGCCAGGTTCAGTACATGATCGTTGCCAGGTTCAGTACATGATCGTTGCCAGGTTCAGTACATGATCGTTGCCAGGTTCAGTACATGATCGTTGCCAGGTTCAGTACATGATCGTTGCCAGGTTCAGTACATGGTCGTTGCCAGGTTCAGTACATGATCGTTGTCAGGTTCAGTACATGATCGTTGCCAGGTTCAGTACATGGTCGTTGCCAGGTTCAGTACATGATCGTTACCAGGTTCAGTACATGATCGTTGCCAGGTTCAGTACATGATCGTTGTCAGGTTCAGTACATGATCGTTGCCAGGTTCAGTACATGATCGTTGCCAGGTTCAGTACATGATCGTTGCCAGGTTCAGTACATGATCGTTGCCAGGTTCAGTACATGATCGTTGCCAGGTTCAGTACATGATCGTTGCCAGGTTCAGTACATGATCGTTGCCAGGTTCAGTACATGATCGTTGCCAGGTTCAGTACATGATCGTTGCCAGGTTCAGTACATGATCGTTGCCAGGTTCAGTACATGATCGTTGCCAGGTTCAGTACATGATCGTTGCCAGGTTCAGTACATGATCGTTGCCAGGTTCAGTACATGATCGTTGCCAGGTTCAGTACATGATCGTTGCCAGGTTCAGTACATGATCGTTGCCAGGTTCAGTACATGATCGTTGCCAGGTTCAGTACATGATCGTTGCCAGGTTCAGTACATGATCGTTGCCAGGTTCAGTACATGATCGTTGCCAGGTTCAGTACATGATCGTTGCCAGGTTCAGTACATGATCGTTGCCAGGTTCAGTACATGATCGTTGCCAGGTTCAGTACATGATCGTTGCCAGGTTCAGTACATGATCGTTGCCAGGTTCAGTACATGATCGTTGCCAGGTTCAGTACATGATCGTTGCCAGGTTCAGTACATGATCGTTGCCAGGTTCAGTACATGATCGTTGCCAGGTTCAGTACATGACGTCCAGGTCGTCTGTCACAGGTTCAGTACATGATCGTTGCAGGTTCAGTACATGATCGTTGCCAGGTTCAGTACATGATCGTGCAGGTTCAGTACATGATCGTTGCAGGTTAGTCAATGTTGCGGTTCAGTAAGATCGTTGCCAGGTTCAGTACATGATCGTTGCCGGTTCAGTACTGATCGTGCCAGGTTCAGCATGATCGTGCAGGTTCAGTACAGTCGTTGCCAGTTCAGTACATGATCGTTCAGTCAGTACATGATCGTGCCAGGTTCAGCATGATGTTGCCAGGTTCAGCATGACGCCAGTTCAGTCATGATCGTTGCCAGGTTCAGTACATGATCGTGCCAGGTTCAGCATGTCGTTGCCAGGTTCAGTACATGATCGTGCCAGGTTCAGTACATTCGTTGCGTTCGACATGATCGTTGCCAGGTTCAGTACATGATCGTTGCGTTCACATGATCGTTGCAGGTTCAGTACATGATCGTTGCAGGTTCAGTACATGTCGTTGCCAGGTTCAGTACATGTCGTTGCCAGGTTCAGTACATGATCGTTGCCAGGTTCAGTAATGATCGTTGCCAGGTTCGTACATGATCGTTGCCAGGTTCAGTACATGATCGTTGCAGTTCAGTACAGTGTTGCCAGGTTCAGTACATGTCGTTGCAGGTTCAGTACATGATCGTTGCCAGGTTCGTCATGTCGTTCAGGTTCAGACAGATCGTTGCAGGTTCAGTACATGATCGTTGCCAGGTTCAGTACATGATCGTAGGTTCAGTACAGTCTGAGTTCAGTACATGATCGTTGCAGGTTCAGTACATGATCGTTGCCAGGTTCAGTACATGATCGTTGCCAGGTTCAGTACATGATCGTTGCCAGGTTCAGTACATGATCGTTGCCAGGTTCAGTACATGATCGTTGCAGGTTCAGTACATGATCGTTGCCAGGTTCAGTACATGATCGTGCCAGGTTCAGTACATGATCGTTGCAGGTTCGTACATGATCGTTGCCAGGTTCAGTACATGATCGTTGCCAGGTTCGTACATGATCGTTGCCAGGTTCAGTACATGATCGTTGCCAGGTTCAGTACATGATCGTTGCCAGGTTCAGTACATGATCGTTGCAGGTTCAGTACATGATCGTTGCCAGGTTCAGTACATGACGTTGCAGGTTCAGTACATGATCGTGCCAGGTTCAGTACATGATCGTTGCAGGTTCAGTACATGATCGTTGCCAGGTTCAGTACATGATCGTGCCAGTTCAGTACATGATCGTTGCCAGGTTCAGTACATGATCGTTGCAGGTTCGTACTGATCGTTGCCAGGTTCAGTACATGATCGTTGCCAGGTTCAGTACATGATCGTGCAGGTTCAGTACATGATCGTTGCCAGGTTCAGTACATGATCGTTGCAGGTTCAGTACATGATCGTTCCAGGTTCGTACATGATCGTTGCCAGGTTCAGTACATGATCGTAGCCAGGTTCAGTACATGATCGTTGCAAGGTTCAGTACATGATCGTTGCCAGGTTCAGTACATGATCGTTGCCAGGTTCAGTACATGATCGTTCAGGTTCAGTACATGATCGTTGTCAAGGTTCAGATACATGATCGTTGCCAGGTTCAGTACATGATCGTTGCCAGGTTCAGTACATGATCGTTGCCAGGTTCAGTACATGATCGTTGCAGGTTCAGTACATGATCGTTGCCAGGTTCAGTACATGATCGTTGCCAGGTTCAGTACATGATCGTTGCAGGTTCAGTACATGATCGTTGCCAGGTTCAGTACATGATCGTTGCCAGGTTCAGTACATGATCGTTGCAGGTTCAGTACATGATCGTTGCCAGGTTCAGTACATGATCGTTGCCAGGTTCAGTACATGATCTTGCCAGGTTCAGTACATGATCTTGCCAGGCAGTACAGATCGTTGCCAGGTTCAGTACATGATCGTTGCCAGGTTCAGTACATGCGTTGCCAGGTTGTATGATCGTTGCCAGGTTCAGTCAGGTCGTGCAGGTTCAGTACATGATCGTTGCCAGGTTCAGTACATGATCGTTGCCAGGTTCAGTACATGTCGTTGCCAGGTTCAGTACATGGTCGTTGCCAGGTTCAGTACATGGTCGTTGCCAGGTTCAGTACATGTCGTTGCCAGGTTCAGTACATGATCGTGCCAGGTTCAGTACTGATCGTGCCAGGTTCAGTCATGATCGTTGCCAGGTTCAGTACATGATCGTGCCAGGTTCAGTACATGATCGTAGCCAGGTTCGTACATGATCGTAGCCAGGTTCAGTACATGATCGTAGCCAGGTTCAGTATTCGTTGTCAGGTTCAGTACATGATCTTCCAGGTTCATACATGATTGCAGGTTACATGATCGTTGCCAGGTTCATACATGATCGTGTCGGTTCGTACATGATCGTTGCAGTTCAGTACATGATCGTTGCCAGTTCATACATGATCGTTGCCAAGGTTCAGTACATGATCGTTGCCAGGTTCAGTACGGTTGCCAGGTTCAGTACATGATCGTTGCCAGGTTCAGTACATGATCTTAGCAATGTTGCCAGGTTCAGTACATGCGTTGCCAGGTTCAGTACATGATTTGGTTCATAGATGGTTGCCAGGTTCGTACATGATCGTTGCAAGGTTCAGTACATGATCGTTGCAAGGTTCAGTACATGATCGTTGCCATGTTCAGTACATGATCGTTGCCAGGTTCAGTACATGATCGTAGCCAGGTTCAGTACATGATCGTTGCCAGGTTCAGTACATGATCGTTGCCAGGTTCAGTACATGATCGTAGCCAGGTTCAGTACATGATCGTAGCCAGGTTCAGTACATGATCGTTGCCAGGTCCAGTACAGGATCGTTGCCAGGTTCAGTACATGATCGTTGCAAGGTTCAGTACATGATCGTTGCCAGGTCCAGTACAGGATCGTTGCCAGGTTCAGTACATGATCGTTGCCAGGTCCAATACAGGATCGCTTCTTGTTCCTCTGTGATAGCTTTTTTTGTTTTATTTGCTCTATCAGTCCGTTGGTTGATGTGTGGTGACGTAGTCACATGTCATTTTGTCATTGGTCTCCATCAATGTGAGTTGTCGCCTGTTGGTGACGTAACTATAGTTTTTCTTAGCTACGAAGGCAGTTGGAGCTGGTAGATAGTTTGTGAGGGAGAGGACCTGGGGTGTTGGTGCCATCCTCGGAATGCAGGAATGATCCTTGCCTCTGTTTAGCCATGTTTCCGTCTACGAATTATTTGCACTCTAATGTAGTATATGTCGTTTCTCCATATCTACTATATGTTTATGGAACATATGTGAATCTTTATTGAGGAAACGTTTCGCCACACAGTGGCTTCATCAGTCCAATACAAAGAAGAACGGTGTAAGGAGAGGAGGAGTTTGAGGTAATCAGTTTCTCAGCCTGGAATCGATGTGTTTAGTCCATCAATCTTGAAGAAAGTGCAGCATGTGTTGTTGTTGTTGTATGTTCGCCGGTACATCCGGCCCGGGTCTTCTCCAAATGGTGACCCGGCATTGGCCCCCTGGGTAGAGGGTGTCATCTTCTTCTTTCTTTCTTGCTGTGGCTCCCCATGATGGGGAGTGTCTTCTGACGTCGCATCTTCATCAGCAGATCTTGGTACTTCAGGTTGTGGTTCTACCTACATAGGAAGAAGAAGGATGGGGGATAAGAAAGAAGGAAGTGAGATAAAGAATAGCTGTAGTGGGTAGTCTTGGTCGTCGTCGGGGTTCTCCGGCGTCGTCATCGAGGGGGCGGGTGGGTGGCTAGGACTGGGAGCAGTGTCTCCAAGTCATGGGTGGCCAGGTAAACCAGTCGGGCTGCTTTGTCCTCGCGGGTCAGATCCCCAGGTGCCATCGGGAAGTGCCTGCGGCGGATGGACGTCGTCGCAGGACAGTCAAGCATGTAGTGAACTAGAGGCTTTGGAACCATCCGGTCGCAGTGGCGGCAAAGCTCCTCACTCATGCGTTCGATGAGGCGCTTTGCAGTAGAGTAGCCGAGGCGCAGGCGGTGGACGCTGACTTGCAGCTCCCTGTTCAGTTTCTTCATGTTTGGTGGGGGCTCCCTACGTGTCGCTCTGTCATACCAGTGCCGGCTCCGAGATGCTCCCATTGCTGGTAGTGGGCGTCTGGCTGCCGAAGCTGCCCCCAGGTGCACCTGCCTGCGGCTAATGGCAATTGTAGTCGCAGGTTGGGCCGCAAGTGTGGCAGACTTAGCCGCCCCATCCGCCGCATCATTCCCAGCAAGGTCGATGTGGCTTGGTATCCAATTGATTGTTGCTTGCCGGCCCTGCTCGTCAAGTGAGTGTAGGTCTCTTCTGATGGCGGTGTGGAGCCGGATGTTATCCTTGGGCTCCCTATGCATGATGGCCTGTATCGCCGCCCTGGAGTCGACGTGGATGACTGTAGGTTGGTGGTGTTCCAGGAGCGCATGTTGGATGGCCCTCTGGATGGCGTGGAGTTCTGCCTGTAGGATGCTGCAGTGGTCCGGGAGGCGCCAGCCGGCCGTTAGGGAGGAGTGATATATCCCGGAACCCGTGCGGCCGGCCTCGGGGTCTCTTGATCCATCAGTGTAGTACACTGCACACCCGGGATGCTCCGCTGCAGCAATGCTTGCAGCTGCCCACCGCTGCAGCACGTGCTGTGGACAGTGACGCTTGCTGGCTGGCAGGTTTGCAAGGTGGATTACGACAGGTTCTGGTGCCCATGGCGGTGGCACGGTGTACCCATCGACTGGCCGGTCGCATCCCTTGTCCTCGAGGAGCGGCATGGGCAGGAGCTCCTGTGTCACTTCCGCAGCCGGAGAAATGACTTATATACTGTAGTCAGGAGGCAGGAGGAGGCGGAGTCACAGTGGAACCAACCACTAGTACAAGCAGGCCTTTGTACAAATGTTGAACAACTGTTGAAGTGGCTAATAAGCCACTTCTCTGGTCATATGATGCACTTTCTTCAAGATCGATTCCAGGCTGAGGAACTGATTACCTCAAACTCCTCCTCTCCTTTGTATTGTACTCCTCCTTTTTGTATTGGACCGATGAAGCCACTGTGTGGCGAAACGTTTCCTCAATTAAGATTCCCATGTGTTGCATATGTGTCTCATTCATTCTTCAACAAACAGATTTACCTGAGGAGAAATAATGTGAGTAAATATAGAAAAGGAAATGACATGAAGTCAAGAAAGGCTGATGACAATTTGAACAAATATATGGCTGAGAAGAGGTTGGATTTGAGAAAGACTTGACCAGAATGAGCCAGTAGGCCTGCTGCAGTGTTCTTCCAAGCTTTGACATATTGCTGTGGGAGAAAATGATGAAGAAATTTCCTGGTAAGAGGCCATTCTTGTTGAAATCGTAGGAGATGCAGATGCAGATTCAAAGATCCTGCGTCTCTGGGTGACTAGCTGCTTGGCAGTGAGTCGTGCGTTTTTGTAATTAATTAAATGGCTGTGAAAGTTTTGGCGTAAAATACAGACGTTTCTGTTCAGGTGGCGTATTGGTGATCAGAAATATGTGTATGAAGGTATCTGGATGTTTCGCCCACTTGTATTTTATATTCGGTTGCAATCGTTGCAACTGGTGATGCCTTGATTGTATGGATGAATTGGTAGCTACTCGGAATTCACTGTTGGAGACGTGCTTGGCAATGAAGTTGGTAGAGAGGACCTTGAATCTTCTATTGGTAGTAGATGAATGGTTCAGAGAACCGACAAGTTATAAATTAGACACATATGCAACACTTGGGTATCTTTATTGAGGAAACGTTTCGCCACGCAGTGGCTTCATCAGTCCAATACAAAGTAGAAAGGTGTAAGGAGAGGAGTAGTTTGAGGTAATCAGTCCCTCGGCCTGGAGTCGATGTGTTCAGTCCATCAATCTTGTTAGAAGTGCAGCACAAGGCCGTAGAGGTGGCTTATATGCTGTAATCAGGTGAGGTGAAGCAGGAGGAGGCGGGTCATGTGGACATCCACTATTCGAAGTAGGTCTTCGTCCAAAGGTTGGACAAGTGCTGAAGAATTCGTTTGTATCAAGATCCCAAGCTGTTGACACAAGCTGTCTACATCCTGTCTGACACAGCAACATCTTGGGATTTTGATACAAACGAATTTTCAACACTTGTCCAACCTTTGGAGGAAGACCTACTTCGAATAGTGGATGGTACCACTATGACCCCTCCTCCTCCTGCTTCACCTCACCTGATTACAGCATATAAGCCACCTCTACGGCTTTGTGCTGCACTTCTAACAAGATTGATGGACTGAACACACCTAGGTGAAGTAGAGCTTGATCATACAGATTGTGAAAAAGACTTGGGAGTCATGGTAAGCAGGAATCTAAAGCCAAGACAACAGTGCCTAAGTGTGCGCAATAAGGCTAACAGATTACTAGGATTTATTTCAAGAAGTATAAGCAACAGAAGTCCAAAAGTTATTTTACAGCTCTATACATCACTAGTGAGACCTCATTTGGATTATGCAGCTCAGTTTTGGTCTCCTTACTACAGAATGGATATAGATTCATTGGAGAACATACAGAGAAGAATGACTAAAATGATTTACAGTATAAGAAATCTCCCGTATGAAGATAGACTTAGAGCGTTGAATCTCCACTCTCTGGAGAGACGTAGAATGAGGGGAGATATCATCGAGGTGTACAAGTGGATGATGGGCATAAACAAAGGAGATATTAATAAAGTACTGAGGATATCGAACCAATTAAGAACCAGAAATAACGGATTTAAATTGGATAAATTTAGATTTAGAAAGGACATAGGCAAGTACTGGTTTTCGAACAGAGTTGTAGATGCGTGGAACAATCTTCCGAGTAGGGTGATAGAGGCTAGGACCTTGGGTGGCTTTAAAAAGAGATTGGACAAATATATGAGTGGGAGGGGCTGGGTTTGATTGGTGTCGTGAGTACGGGAATAAATTCTTAGGTAGTGGTGGTTTTGATAAGGACCTGCCTTGTATGGGCCAGTAGGCCTTCTGCAGTGTTCCTCCATTCTTATGTTCTTATGACTCCAGGCCGAGGGACTGATTACCTCAAACTACTCCTCTTCTTACACCTTTCTACTTTGTATTGGACTGATGAAGCCACTGTGTGGCGAAACGTTTCCTCAATAAAGATACCCAAGTGTTGCATATGTGTCTAATTTACTTATGGTAATTTTAAAAGGAAACTCGTGGTCAGCTTTGCAGAGAACATCAAAAGTGTTGTTGACTTCTTCTTCGAGGTAAATTGGATTGAAGGTTCAACCTGGTTGAGCTTGTGTTAGACTACATGAACGATGAGTAATGATAAGTATGTCGTTCACACAGCGGACTTTATCAAGTTACAAACAGATCTGTTTGTGCTTTTTTTCAATCGTGTTGGTGTTTTATGTCATTTGCCTCCAGGAAGTTTTTCCTGATGATAATTGTTATACTAGCTAGGGTCAAAGTTAATCATTATATTGATATTATAATGTACAATAAGCCATTTAATTTTATGTTCTTATCCCTAGTATTATTTTGAAAAAATACATTAAATATGCTTTTCACAGACAGTTGTTTCTCTACTCGTATGCCCTGACAACACACATTAATAATTTAGTTATTTTAATAATTTTCTTTAACGCCAAGCACCTATGCAAGGTGAGGCTGTTGTGAATAATAATATTATTTTTATGTTGCATTTCGGTAACATGATGTTATTTACAATTCCTTCTGTTTATTGAATATTAATAAAAATGATGATAATACCTTCAGAAGAATGAGACACTTGCAACATTTTGGAAGAAATATTTCTCCTGCCGTGTTCTCAATAAAGATTACTAAATGTTACAAAAAAGGCCTCATTCTTCAACTTATCAGTTTTCTAAACCATTTATATCAAAATATCTTTAGAGACTGGCCAAGAAGGAAGTAATAGCATGTATCATTATATCTATGTACTTTTACGGACATTCAGTGCGCGAGTGTGAGTGCGAGTGTGAGTGCGAGTGTGAGTGCGAGTGTGAGTGCGAGTGTGAGTGCGAGTGTGAGTGCGAGTGTGAGTGCGAGTGTGAGTGCGAGTGCGAGTGCGAGTGCGAGTGCGAGTGCGAGTGTGAGTGTGAGTGCGAGTGTTGGAGACATTATAATAAGACCATAGAGGAAGTTTACCTCGGGTTTGTTAACCCAGTACATCTCACTATATAATTATGTGAAATATTGTAAAACAAATATTTCTCTACCTTTCTGACCCTTCATACCTTCCTTCCCTCACTCCCCCTCCATCACTCATTGCTTTCCTCCCTTCCTCCCTCCTTTCCACCTCCCTCTCTCCATTCCCCCTTCCATCCTTTCCCCTCCCCTCCTTCCCTTTCCCCTTCTCTTCCCTCCCACCTCCTTCCCTCTCCCACTTTCCTTCTCTCCCCTCATAGCAACGCCTAGTTCTCCAACTTGATCCATAACATATTATATATTATTCTTTTTATTAAACACTAAACCGTATGAGTCATTCAGCACTCTGAGTATTGGATATTCGACCCTCCATCCCTCTAGTTTATTCAACACAAGGAGTGGTGAAAACTCGATCCTCCGTCCCGTGGTGTAGGCTCGACTTTCTATCCGTGATGGCAAAATAGTCTAGCACATAAAATGAAATTAGGAAATTAAAATTACCCAAAACACGAAAACTTAAACCACAAAACAATTAAATTATCTATAGGCCTGTTTAAAACCATCCCGCATACATATAATGAAAAAAAATTATCTACTAAATACCAATAAACTAATTAAAATACCTAGCCTGGCAGAAATATTTAAATCTGATACTCGGTGACTAATTGACACATAATTATTTATCATTAAATTCCTCACAAATAACAGAGCAAGTCCTTACCACGTAAATTAACGTACATATGATTCTGTGTATTTTATTACATCGAGAGTGGCAAGGTAATCGTGATCATGTTGTTGTTGTTGTCTTCCATGGCCTTCACTCCATGATTTATCTTGGTTATACCTCTTCCCATTAACTTCAAAATTCCCATACCTGTGTATTTTCTATACCCGCATATACATTTTGTGTATGCTCAGTAATAACTCACATGGAGGCAGAAACTCTGGATATTAATTGATCTGTATATATTGACCCACTTCTGAGTCGTGTATCTATACTTAAGTATCTTGTATACTTGTATGTCTATACCTGTGTATCGATATCTGTGTATTCATACGTGTGTATCTATACGTGTGCATCTGTATTTCGTATCTATATTTGTGTAACTTTATTTTTGGATCTATAATCGTATTTCTGTCTCTCTCCATGTTTATCTATATATTTGTGCATATTTGTTTATTTATATTTGCGAGTCAATTTTTTGGTATCTATTTGTGTGTCTACATTAGGGAATCTTCTACACCTCTCTAACTTCTATATTTGTGCATCATCTATACTTATTCATCTATACTTATGTATCTATACTAATATACGTTCTATTCTTGTGTATTTATAATTACGTGACTTGTATAATGGTGTATCTTCCCAACCTATGCATATTTTAGGCTTGTATCTTTTATATCTGTGTATCTGTAATTAGGTATCTAAGGCTTAAAAGTTCTTAAGAAATAAGGAAACATCTTGAAACGATTAAATAACTTGCCTAATGAAAAAATCACCAGACACAACCATCAAAGTTAATAACTAGACCCCAGGATTTTGGTGTTTCCAAAAGACCTTCCATTTCACCTTAGTAGCTGCTCACTCTCTCCTCAACGTACAAGGTTTTCCTCTTCCCTGAACCCAAAACAACTTTCCCTCCTCTCTTTCCACAGCGTCAAGTTGCACCCCCAGTCGTCAACCCAAAACAACTACCGCCACCACCCCACTAAGTTGCCACTCCTTTCCTCAACACACAAAGGTTCCTCAAATTTTCTCTAATCACAAAGTTGCTCCTCCGAACTACCTTTCCTCCTCCCACACAAAGTTGCCTCTTAACTGTTTTTCACCCAACATCAACTGCCTTTCCTTTTCCCACCTTGCAGAGTTGCCCCCTCCCGTTTCCATCCAACAAGAGGTGACCCCCTGTCCCGATTTCACGAAGATGCCCATTCCTTTTCCACATCCCACAAAGGTTTCCTTCCTCTCACTCCCCACCTCACAAAGTTGCCAATGTATACCTGGAGAGAGTTCCAGGGGTCAACGCCCCTGCGGCTCGGTCTGTGACCAGGAGAGATGTTTTCAAACTAATCTTTTTGAAGAGAGTACGTGAAGATTCCTTATAAATAAAATTTTACGTTTGTAAAAGAATTTAGCTAAATGATGTCTTTTGACTCTTTGATAATACTGTGTTCAGTAATAGTGAACTTTCAAACGCTTTCGTGATTTCTCACATTATCAAGGACCTGTGAAGATAACAGAACAGCAGAAGGCTTATAAGGCCTTACACCCTTCCCAGAACGATGCGGGTGGAAATGTCAAGGACCTGTCAATCGTAGCTTAAATTCTTCCCAAATTATATTAATTGTAAATAAATGTAATTTGTATAACCCTTGGAAGGCGTGCAAGAGTTCAATCATATTTACAAAAGCAAGCTTCGACCTATGTCAAGTTACACGGGACAAGTCAGATACAGGATCCAGCTACTCTAGGACTAAGGCACATGTGACCCTCAGGTTTTCACTGGATATCCAACAGTGCCACTTTCAAATCGTTTCCTTCCAGTTTTTGTCATATCAGTCAGCGATATGACAAAAACTGCTGTATCTCTAGTGAGCAAATGACTAAGAAAAGCTTATGTCTATTTTCATGGTTTATCAACCACCACATCAACCCATTGCAGGAAAGAAAGCTAAGGTGTCTTCCAATTATAATAACTTTGGACAACTCATGTGGTTTCAAGAACATAATGAAAATTCTGTTGCCAGGCTTTTGAGAAGCTATTGAGCGAGTCATCAAATGATGAAGACCCACAGCAGATTTTTTTCTGACGAATAAACTAATAACAACTGGCCTGGAGGACTATGGAAATTCAGTTGCCATGCAATCATAGCCATCGAGAGTATTTTTCCTTTCAAATATTTCGAAAAAATGGAACCCGCTTCCAGTTCAAATTTTATCATGGTTGTTAACACGCAAGAATACTTCAGAACTATTTTGCGAATATTTAACAGAACTAGTATTTTCAATTACTCTAATGATAAAATGTCTTCATGTTCTGTGTATGACTGGTCCCAGTAGTATTTGTAAGACATTTATTTCACTTACACTATAAACATCAAAGACGGTTCCCTTTTTTATTAATCGCTAGTTACACAATTACCTAATTTGCTAAGATTACAAGGTACAATTTAATCATGTGCAGTGATACATTTTACATGTATGTACTTGCTAATGTTTTGTGACAAGTGATAAATATTTTAGTATCAGTTTTCAATGAGTTGCTTTCATTTCTCGAACTGATTCTTTAATTTCTAGAACTATCCTTTGTTTAGCCTTCTGGATAAAAGATCTTGTGGATAAAAGCCTTTTGAATTGAGTGGCTATGCTGTTTTAGCATTTAATCTGTGCTGTGTTTTACAGAGTGCACAGCCAAACTATCCTAAGACAATATTTCTCTTAATCTGTTTTTCCGTAGTATGATTTATAGAGTGCAGATAATTTTCAGAATCAGTTGACTTGCAGAAAAAAGTTAATGCTGATGAATTTAATGAAATGCTGAAAGAGAAAAGTATGATTATTCTCAACAAATTACTTGTGTGAACCATCTTTGCTGTATGCACGGCGTTGCTTGCTGTATGCACGGCGTTGCTTGCTGTATGCACGGCGTTGCTTGCTGTATGCACGGTGTTGCTTGCTGTATGCACGGTGTTGCTTGCTGTATGTACGACGTTGCTTGCTGTATGCACGGTGTTGCTTGCTGTGTGCACGGTGTTGCTTGCTGTGTGCACGGTGTTGCTTGCTGTGTGCACGGTGTTGCTTGCTGTGTGCACGGTGTTGCTTGCTGTGTGCACGGTGTTGCTTGCTGTGTGAGCTGCTGCGTTACAACAGCTGAGAAATGAATGTTGAACTTTGAAAGCTCAATGCATCGTATAGAATACAATCAAGACAGAGTGCGTGGTAATCCCTTCAGTGAACTTTAGTGTTATTAATAAGATACTCTCACGCATAACAAGTGTTCTCTCACACACTTCACGGAGTTATATCTTCAGCAGTGACAGAAAAAATATTAGCTATATATGTACAGTAGAATGTATATTACAGTGACCTCCAACAGTGTCCTGACTGGGTTTAACTATTTCCCATTATATGTAGAATGGAAGACAAAGCTACACGTACACTAAGTTTTCTTTATGTAAACTAGAATGACCACACACACACACACACACACACACACACACACACACACACACATACAAACATACACACACACACACAGAGTGCAACCACAAATAGGTGAGTACACACACATTGGATCAGGGAATACCTGTCAGGAAGACAGCAGCGAGTTATGGTACGTGGCGAGGTGTCAGAGTGGGCGCCGGTGACGAGCGGGGTTCCACAGGGGTCAGTCCTGGGACCAGTGCTGTTTCTGGTATTTGTGAACGACATGACGGAAGGAATACACTCCGAAGTGTCCCTCTTTGCAGATGATGTGAAGTTGATGAGAATAATTCAATCGGACGAGGACCAGGCAGAACTACAAAGGGATCTGGACAGGCTGCAAGCCTGGTCCAGCAATTGGCTCCCGGAGTTCAACCCCACCAAGTGCAAAGTCATGAAGATTGGGGAAGGGCAAAGAAGACCGCAGACGGAGTACAGTCTAGGGGGCCAGAGACTGCAAACCTCAATCAAGGAAAAAGATCTTGGGGTGAGTATAACACCAGGAACATCTCCTGAGGCGCACATCAACCAAATAACTGCTGCAGCATATGGGCGCCTAGCAAACCTAAGAACAGCATTCCGACATCTTAAAGAATCGTTCAGGACCCTGTACACTGTGTACGTTAGGCCCATACTGGAGTATGTAGCACCAGTTTGGAACCCACACCTAGCCAAGCATGTGAAGAACCTCGAGAAAGTGCAAAGGTTTGCAACAAGACTAGTCCCGGAGCTAAAGAGTATGTCCTACGAGGGGAGGTTAAGGGAAATCGACCTGACGACACTGGAGGACAGGAGAGATAGGGGGGACATGATAACAACATATAAGATACTGAGAGGAATTGACAAAGTGGACAGAGACAGAATGTTCCAGAGATGGGACACAACAACAAGGGGACACAGTTGGAAGTTGAAGACTCAGATGAATCACAGAGATGTTAGGAAGTATTTCTTCAGTCACAGAGTTGTCGGGAAGTGGAATAGTTTAGGAAGCGATGTTGTGGAGGCAGGCTCTATACATAGCTTTAAGCAGAGGTATGATAAAGCTCATGGCGCAGGGAGAGTGACCCAGTAGCGGCCAGTGAAGAGGCGGGGCCAGGAGCTTTGACTCGACCCCTGCAACCACAACTAGGTGAGTAACTAGGTGAGTACACATACACACACACATAGACACACACACACGCACATACACACACACACACACCCACACACACACACACACACACATATTGGTTAAAGTAATTATGTTTCATGTATGTTTCAGTTTTTTCCATGGAGAAGCACTAAATTCATTGGGGCCATACAGCACCTGGAAAATGGGAGATTATCAGGTTTGATTCTGCAAATGTTAAAATTAACTCGAATCTTTTGCATCAAGACCTTTTAACCGGGATTAAATCCCCCTTCAAGGGTATGTATATTTTATATATTTAAAAAGTATGTATATTGTGTATACAACTACATAACCTTGACGAGGAAGAAAAAACGCAAACACGACAGACATGACCGTAAAAATATTAAGTATCCTGATCTTAAAGCAAGTATTTCTGGGAAAATTAATGGAATCTAATATTACCAGAGATCCAATACAGGCACGAGGAAAGTTTTAATCACTCGAGGAGAAGAAACACGAAAAAAACATGACTTAGCATGTTATAAAAAAAAAAAACGAAAAAAATAAGAAGAAAAACAGGAATTGCCTAAACCCACAAATTTTCCAGAGATTCCAGCAAGCCAGAAATGCATGTATCAGTATGAAAGAATAACAGAAAAAGGAATGGCAGGAAAGACTTAGAATCAAATTAAAACAATTATTATATGATAGAAAAATTACAAAAGCAGATTCTGTGATTCACAGGAAGAAATGCAAAAAAAGTTCCAGATGGAAGTTAAAAATCAAGACTTAAATAAGGATGCAGCGTTGTATGACCCTTGTGGGTTTAGCGATTGGTTTTCATTACATTAACTAAGAACGAAATAAATCCCCACAAAACTAGTATGGGAACCATTAATTAAATAACCTTATACTGAATATTGGTGAAGCAAATCAATATATCACTAAGATTTCCCACTGAGATGTTAAGATATGTCTTTAAGAACTAAAATATATGTCTCTGATAATTTTTAAACAATGTGAAGATGAACTCACAGACAAACGAAAAATGGAAACTAGAGTTACGTTATTTATAATAATTTAAAGGCAAAGCCCAATAAACTGTAGGCCTACCAGTAGACTGCTAGATCATTAGGTAGGTGTATTGATGGATCAGTAGGCTGGAAGACTACTGTGTCAGAAGGCTCAAAGGCTGCTGAATCAGTAGGATGGTAGGCTGCTGGGTCAGTAGGTTGGTAGGCTGCTGGGTCAGTAGGTTGGTAGGCTGCTGGGTCAGAAGGTTGGTAGGCTGCTGGGTCAGTAGGTTGGTAGGTTGCTGGGTCAGTAGGTTGGTAGGCTGCTTG
This sequence comes from Cherax destructor, assembly GCA_009830355.1. NCBI lineage: Eukaryota > Metazoa > Arthropoda > Malacostraca > Decapoda > Parastacidae > Cherax > Cherax destructor. Next base: position 81,106 of record WNWK01004181.1, on the reverse strand, counting down.
GTCAGTAGGCTGCTGGGTCAGTAGATTGGTAGGTTACTGGGTCAGTTGGTTAGCAGGCTGCTGAGTCAGTAGGTTGGTAGGCTGCTGGGTCAGTAGGCTGGCAGGCTGCTGTGTCGTATCGGCGCCCCTCTGTCAAGACAGTGATGGAGTGAATGATGGTGAAAGTGTTTCTTGTATATTTAGGTCACCCACCTTGGTGGAAAACAGTCGGAGTATTTAAAATATATATATAATATATATATGTCATTTGTCTTGAAATAAATTTTATACATATTCAAAAGATGGGGTGGTAGGGGAAGTGGAATATTTAAATGGCTTCAGAAAGAAATCTAAATATTCTTCCTTGAAGCTTTTTATCCACTTCTCCGAGGCTATGGGACCCACAATTTACACCAGAGGTGGACCCCATCCTATATATATATATATATATATATATATATATATATATATATATATATATATATATATATATATATATATATATATATATTTATTTTTATTATTATTTTTTTATTAACACATCGGCCGATTCCCACCAAGGCAGGGTGGCCCGAAAAGAAAAACTTTCATCATCATTCACTCCATCACTGTCTTGCCAGAAGGGTGCTTTACACTACAGTTATAAAACTGCAACATTAACACCCTCCTTTAGAGTGCCGGCACTGTACTTCCCATCTCCAGAACTCAAGTCCGGCCTGCCGGTTTCCTGAATCCCTTCATAAATGTTACTTTGCTCACACTCCAACAGCACGTCAAGTATTAAAAACCATATGCCTCCATTCACTCCTATCAAATACGCTCACACATGCTTGCTGGAAGTCCAAGCCCCTCGCACACAAAACTTCCTTTACCCCTCCCTCCAACCTTTCCTAGGCCGACCCCTACCCCGCCTTCCCTCCACTACAGATTTATACACTCTCGAAGTCACTCTGTCTCGTTCCATTCTCTCTACATGTCCAAACCACCTCAACAACCCTCCTCAGCTCTCTGGACAATCGTTTTGGTAATCCCGTACCTCCTCCTAATTTCCAAACTCCGAATTCTCTGCATTATATTCACACCACATTGACCTCAGACATGACATCTCCACTGCCTCCAGCCTTCTCCTCGTTGCAACATTCATCACCCATGCTTCACACCCATATAAGAGCGTTGGTATAACTATACTCTCATACATTCCCTCTTTACTTCCATGGACAAGGTTCTTTGTCTCCACAGACTCCGAAGTGCTCCACTCACCCTTTTCCCCTCATCAATTCTATGATTCACCTCATCCTTCATAGACCCATCCGCCGACATGTCCACTCCCAAATATCTGAATACATTCACCTCCTCCATACTCTCTCCCTCCAATCTGATATCCAATCTTTCGTCACCTATTCTTTTTGTTATCCTCATCACCTTACTCTTTCCTATATTCACTTTCAATTTTCTTCTTTTACACACCCTACCAAATTCATCCACCAACCTCTGCAGCTTCTCTTCAGAATCTCCCAAAAGCACAGTGTCATCAGCAAAAAGCAACTGTGACAACTCCCACTTTGTATTTGCTTCTTTATCTTTTAGCCCAACACCTCTTGCCAAGACCCTCGCATTCACTTCTCTTACAACCCCATCTATAAATATATTGAACAACCACGGTGACATATATAATATATATATATATATAATACAGAAAACACAAAACATGAACATGAATACATTGGTACAATATATCAAAGATTATGAATATCTTCCAGCTCCTCCGAAGCCGGACGTGAGCCCAGTACGCCGCATGCATTTCCCCTCTGGATGGCCACCCTGAGGCCCTGGAACATGAAAGTGGCTGCCCTTGGGTCCCTGGCCGTGTCGATGAGTCTGGAACCCAGTTCTTTAAGGAAACGTGTTGCATTTTTTCCCCATGATCCCAAGGTCTCTGATCCCACTGGGAAAAATTGATACTGTTGGCTTATGTCCCTGTACTTGCCGATCTTGTACTCCTCCCTGTGGTCAGCAGCTCCTCCCTGTCGCCCGACACTGTGATGGATGTAGGTGTCAGCCATATATATATATATATATATATATATTTATATATATAAGGGTCGGATGCAAAAGTGGGTCATAATAAGCGTGTATGCACCTGGAGAATAGAGTAGTGTAGAGGAGAGAGATATATTTTGGGAGATGTTAAGCAAATGTATAGGAACTTTTGAACCAAGTGAGAGAGTAATTGTGGTAGGGGACCTAAATGCTAAAGTAGGAGAAACATGTAGAGAGGGTGTGGTAGGTAAGTTTGGGGTGCCAGGTGTAAATGATAATGGGAGCCCTTTGATTGAACTTTGTATAGAAAGGCGTTTAGTTATATGAAACACATATTTTAAGAAGAAGAGGATAAATAAGTACAAGATATGATGTAGGACGTAATGACAGTAGTTTGTTGGACTACGTATTGGTAGATAAAAGACTGTTGAGTAGACTTCAGGATGTACATGTTTATAGAGGGGCCACATATATATCAGATCACTTTTTAGTTATAGCTACAGTGGGAGTAAAAAGTAGATGGATACAAGGAAAATAGAAGCAGTAAGTAAGAGAGAGGTGAAGGTTTATAAACTAAAAGAGGAGTCAGTTAGGGTAAGATATAAACAACTATTGGAGGATAGATGGGCTAGTGAGAGTGTAGGCATTGGGGTTGAGGATGTATGGGGTAGATTTAAAAAAGTAGTATTAGAGTGTTCAGCAGAAGTTTGTGGTTACCGGCGAGTGGGTGCGGGAGGGAAGAAGAGCGATTGGTGGAATGATGTAAAGAGAGTATTAAGGGAGAAAAAGTTAGCATATGAGAGGTTTTTACAAAGTAGAAGTGATGCAAGGAGGGAAGAGTATATGGAGAGAAAAAGAAAGGTTAAGAGAGTGGTGAAGCAATGTAAAAAAAGAGCAAATGAGAGAGTGGGTGAGATGTTATCAACAAATTTTGTTGAAAATAAGAAAATGTTTTGGAGTGAGATTAATAAGTTGAGGAAGCCTAAGGAACAAATGGATTTGACAGTTAAAAATAGGAGAGGAGAGTTATTAAATGGAGAGTTAGAGGTATCGGGAAGATGGAGGGAATATTTTGAGGAGTTGTTAAATGTTGATGAAGACAGGGAAGCTGTGATTTCGTGTATAGGGCAAAGAGGAATAACATCTTGTAGGAGTGTGGAAGAGCCAGTTGTGAGTGTGGGGAAAGTTCGTGAGGCAGTGGGTAGAATGAAAGGGGGTAAGGCAGCTGGGATTGATGGGATAAAGATAGAAATGTTAAAAGCAGGTGGGGATATAGTTTTGGTGTGGTTGGTGCTATTATTTAATAAATGTGTGGAAGAGGGTAAGGTACCTAGGGATTGGCAGAGAGCATGTATTGTTCCTTTGTATAAAGGCAAAAGGGACAAAAGAGAGTGCAAAAATTATAGGGGAATAAGTCTGTTGAGTGTACCTGGTAAAGTGTATGGGAGAGATATTATTGAAAGAATTTAGAGTAAGACAGAAAGCAGGATAGCAGATGAACAAGGGGGCTTTAGGAAAGGTAGGGGGTGTGTAGACCAAGTGTTTACAGTGAAACATATAGGTGAACAGTACAGTGGTCCCTCGGTTTTCGCCGAAAATTCGTTCCAGAATGCTGCTCAAGTGCCATTACCGAACGAATTTACTTCCTTAAGAAATAATGTCACGTAGGTTAGCCTATTTCAGACTCCCAAAAATACACTTGCAACAGCACTTACGAAAATACCCTTACATAAATGTTCGAGTTTGGAGATGCACGAAAACCGATGGACCACTGTATTTGGATAAGGGCAAAGAGGTTTTTGTGCCATTTATGGATTTGGAAAAGGCATATGATAGGGTGGATAGGGGGGCAATGTGGAGGATGTTGCAGGTGTATGGAATAGGAGGTAGGTTACTGAAAGCAGTGAAGAGTTTTTATGAGGATACTGAGGCTCAGGTTAGAGTATGTAGGAGGGAGGGGGACTATTTCCCAGTAAAAGTGGGCCTTAGACAAAGATGTGTGATGTCGCCGTGGTTAATCAATATATTTATAGATGGGGTTGTAAGAGAAGTGAATGCGAGGGTCTTGGCAAGAGGTGTGGGGTTAAAAGATAAAGAATCAAATACAAAGTGGGAGTTGTCACAGTTGATTTTTGCTCATGACACTGTGCGTTTGGGAGATTCTGAAGAGAAGTTGCAGAGGTTGGTGGATGAATTTGGTAGGGTGTATAAAAGAAGAAAATTGAAGGTGAATATAGGAAAGAGTAATGTGATGAGGATAACAAAAAGATTAGGTGACGAAAGATTGGATATCAGATTGGAGGGAGAGAGTATGGAGGAGGTGAATGTATTCAGATATTTGGGAGTGGACATGTCGGCAGATGGGTCTATGAAGGATGAGGTGAATCATAGAATTGATGAGGGGAAAAGGGTGAGTGGAGCACTTAAGAGTCTGTGGAGACAAAGAACTTTGTCCATGGAAGTAAAGAAGGGAATGTATGAGAGTATAGTTATACCAACACTCTTATATGGGTGTGAAGCATGGGTGATGAATGTTGCAACGAGGAGAAGGCTGGAGGCAGTGGAGATGAAATGTCTGAGGACAATGTGTGGTATGAATATAATGCAGAGAATTCGGAGTTTGGAAATTAGGAGGAGGTGCGGGATTACCAAAACTATTATCCAGAGAGCTGAGGAGGGGTTGTTGAGGTGGTTTGGACATGTAGAGAGAATGGAACGAGACAGAATGACTTCGAGAGTGTATAAATCTGTAGTGGAGGGAAGGCGGGGTAGGGGTTGGCCTAGAAAAGGATGGAGGGAGGGGGTAAAGGAGGTTTTGTGTGCGAGGGGCTTGGACTTCCAGCAAGCATGTGTGAGCGTATTTGATAGGAGTAAATGGAGACAAATGTTTTTTAATACTTGACGTGCTGTTGGAGTGTGAGCAAAGTTACATATATGAAGGGATTCAGGGAAACCGGCAGACCGGACTTGAGTCCTGGAGATGGGAAGTACATTGTTTGCACTCTGAAGGAGGGGGTGTTAATGTTGCAGTTTTATAACTGTAGTGTAAAGCACCCCTCTGGTAAGACAGTGATGTAGTGAATGATGATGAAAGTTTTTTTTTCGGGCCACCCTGCCTTGGTGGGAATCGGCCGATGTGTTAATAAAATATATATATATGTATATATATATATATATATATATATATATATATATATATATATATATATATATATATATATATATATATATATATTTAATACATATTAACCAACCATCCTATAGAGTACAACCAGGTGAACACAAGATAGACATATCCTCCAAACGTTTTGTTTGTGGCAGTATTTTAAAGTGATTCTGATGAGGAAAAAAAAGAATCGTTTTATTGTGTCTAAATTACAGAACAAAGTCACGGAAACGCGACGCAAGGAGATACGAGGATAGGATAGGAATAACATAGGAGAGAGGCAGTAGATAATGTGTATCTTATACAGCAAAATCAACTCTCACATAGTGTGTATCACGGTAATCGGATATGAAGCTTTCTGAGGTTGCCTAGCAAAACAAGACCTGGCGATAGCTAATGCAGCTGTGCAGACAAGAAGCAGTAATATATTAAGAAGGTACGTGAACACTTCATGCGGGCAGTGGACGAACAAGCACAGACGTAAGATGGGAATAAACACCTGACAGGATTAGACAAAATATGGAAATCAGTGAGAGTAAAAACCAGTTGGATATATTATTATAAAGGGAGATAAAGATTATAATGAAATGAATGATGAGAGAGAACCACAAATTTAAGTCGGTCTGAATGAAACACCTAACATCAGAGGAGGAGAAAGAAAGCATAAAGAACACGGGTATTATACCGAGTTGATAAATAAGACTCATGTGCAACACCTGAGCATCTTTATTGTCAATATTATACCCCTGCCCTAATGAAAGCCTGGGGCGTATACCGAAATTTTGATCAAAGTGCACACAAGCCCAACAAGGATAAGTTAGGCAGGTATTACAGTAGTGGAATTAAAGACAGAAATATTACCTAAAAGAAGGAAGGAAACGTTTACAAAAATGCTCAACGATGACCCATGAATGACACTTGCAATAAATGAGGTTGCAATAAACACAGCGAATTCACGACCAACAATCAAGTGCATTAGACAGGCTATGGAGAAAACCCAACGAGCCATTACAATCCATGGATTAACTGAGTCAGGACGGAGTCGGGACCAAAGGCGAACTTAAGAGAGAAAAGTAATCAAGGAAGAGACAAAGAACAAGACATTACACAGACCAAAAAAAATGTTTGGGTAATATAATCTTTCCAGTTCGATTGACTTTCATGTTTTAAGAAATTCTGAAAGAAATACTGAAAAATTTACTTAGAGAATCAGCTAAATATACTGATATTTAAATTAAAATAGGCAAAAAAATAAAGTGAATAGAAAATATAAGAAAAGGCAAGAGAAGCAATAACACATATAACCAATGAAACATCAGTAGCGCATCCCATCATCCTCATTTGTTACCTAGAGTAAGAAAGTGCATGAACTAAATTTTACTATACGCCCCATGTTTTCATTAAATCAGAAGTATAATACAAATAATAAAGATACGCAGGTTTGTTTTATTCACTAATCTGACAATATGCATTTGAGCTAATGATCCCAGTCTAACACAGCAACATAATAGAATTTTTCTATAGAGAATATCTTCTACAACTCCATTACTAAATCTATGGGCCACTTTATGGTTATAACTTATTTTCACTAGTAGGCCCACCTACAAGTGACCACGTCTTCAACTGCTGCATTTCTCCACTTCCATTGGTTTTATTATAAAGGGTTCCATCTGCATGTCTCTGTATTAGGTCAACAAAGCCTGCTGTGCAGGCGGAACGTCTCTCAATTAATAAAGCCAGGTATTGCAGCTGAGTGACCCAGGTGTCTCATTCGTCATGTCTCATGCTATCAGACTTAAGCCACATGTCTTATTTCACTTTCATTATTTGCAGGTAATTATATGAAACATATGTTAATCTAACCTAGCCTAGACTGGCCTTAGCTAACCTAACTTAATCCACCAAACCTAGCCTAGTCTAATGTAACCTAGCCTTACCTAACCTAACCAAGATCAGCAAATATTTAAATATTGTAAAATTTCAAGAATACAACAATACACACAGTAAGTCTTGTGAAACTGACTACCCTAATAGGAACACAGGTTGCATAATATGCATGAACAAGACATCATTCACAGGATAAAATAATCATTATCCGTCTACAAACGATTTTACAGACGTAAGTATAAACTTGTACAATGTTTTTTGAAAAGACATTGACGATGCAGGCAAGCATTAAGGGTCCTTTGGCATTAAGGATTCATCTTTTTTGTTTTTGGTTCAATTTCAATGAACGTTGTGTATTGACTTTGTTGCAAAATTGCAAGATATTATGCAGATTTAGATTTTGGGAATATACATTAGTGACACGTTATATAGATTTTACCTAGGATACACTCAAAAAAGTCAGACTATGTGACTGTTTTTTCCACTGTTGTTTCTAAATTAATAGAAATTTCAGTATCTTATCCGTGTCATTTGTAACCTTGATCTATCTCACCGCTGATGGCAGACTGTGAAGGATATTCAGCCTCGAGCAAATGTAAAAGGAAGAGAAGAACATTGAAATAAAACTTTTATTCTTCAGTCTCGCTTGATCTGTGGTAGCGACCTACATGATGGTGTGTCAGTGTTACCATGAACTGGTAGTGATGTGTCAGTGTTACCATGAACTGGTAGTGATGTGTCAGTGTTACCATGAACTGGTAGTGATGTGTCAGTGTTACCATGAACTGGTAGTGATGTGTCAGTGTTACCATGAACTGGTAGTGATGTGTCAGTGTTACCATGAACTGGTAGTGATGTGTCAGTGTTACCATGAACTGGTAGTGATGTGTCAGTGTTACCATGAACTGGTAGTGATGTGTCAGTGTTACAATGAACTGGTAGTGATGTGTCAGTGCTACCATGAACTGGTAGTGATGTGTCAGTGCTACCATGAACTGGTAGTGATCTGTCAGTGCTACCATGAACTGGTAGTGATGTCAGTGCTCCATGAACTGGTAGTGATGTTCATGCACCAGAACTGGTAGTGATGTGTCAGTGCTACCATGAACTGGTAGTGATGTGTCAGTGCTACCATGAACTGGTAGTGATGTGTCAGTGCTACCATGAACTGGTAGTGATGTGTCAGTGCTACCATGAACTGGTAGTGATGTGTCAGTGCTACCATGAACTGGTAGTGATGTGTCAGTGCTACCATGAACTGGTAGTGATGTGTCAGTGCTACCATGAACTGGTAGTGATTGTCAGTGCTACCATGAGACTGGTAGTGATGTGTCAGTGCTACCATGAATGGTAGTGATGTGTCAGTGCTACCATGAGCTGGTGGTGATGTGTCAGTGCTACCATGAGCTTGGTGGTGGATGGTCAGTGCTACCATGAGCTGGTAGGTGTGTGCATGTACCATGAGCTGGTGGTGATGCGTCAGTGTAACCATGAGCTGTGGTGATGCGTCAGTGCTCCTGAGCTGGTGGTGATGTGTCAGTGTACCATGAGCTGGTGGTGATGCGTCAGTGCTACCATGAGCTGGTGGTGATGCGTCAGTGCTACCATGAGCTGGTGGTGATGCGTCAGTGCTACCATGAGATGGTGGTGATGCGTCAGTGCTACCATGAGCTGGTGGTGATGCGTCAGTGCTACCATGAGATGGTGGTGATGTGTCAGTGCTACCATGAGATGGTGGTGATGCGTCAGTGCTACCATGAGATGGTGGTGATGTGTCAGTGCTACCATGAGATGGTGGTGATGCGTCAGTGCTACCATGAGATGGTGGTGATGCGTCAGTGCTACCATGAGCTGGTGGTGGCGATGTGTCAGTGTAACCATGAGATGGTGGTGATGCGTCAGTGCTACCATGAGCTGGTGGTGGCGATGTGTCAGTGTAACCATGAGATGGTGGTGATGCGTCAGTGCTACCATGAGCTGGTGGTGATGCGTCAGTGCTACCATGAGATGGTGGTGATGCGTCAGTGCTACCATGAGATGGTGGTGATGCGTCAGTGCTACCATGAGCTGGTGGTGGCGATGTGTCAGTGTAACCATGAGATGGTTGCGATGTGTCAGTGTAACTATGAGCTGGTGGTGATGCGTCAGTGCTACCATGAGATGGTGGTGATGCGTCAGTGCTACCATGAGCTGGGGATGCTACGCCTGAGAACTTGGTAAAATAAAAGTCACAGGAAAAAATGCCAAAAGATTGTAGAGCCTAACAAAACCTCAACCACGCTAATCCAGTCTTACTTAATCTAACAAAATTAACCTAACTCAATTTACCCTAATATAAAAAAACTAATTTATGATAATGTCAACTAACCTAACCTTACCTAACTTAACCTGACCTAACCTATCTTATACTAACCAAACCTAACCTAATCTAACCGGAACTAATTTAAACTAACCTTACTTTTGTTGTGTGGCTCTTTTTTTTACCTTGTGACTCACATGTCAGCAAGCAGTACTAACCTCAGCTGAAAGACTTGAGTGGTTGTGGGGGAGTGAGTTATACGGGTGTGGCAGAGAGACAGGTCTGGGAGTAGATGGGTGTGGCAGAGACAGGTCTGGGAGTAGATGGGTGTGGCAGAGAGACAGGTCTGGGAGTAGATGGGTGTGGCAGAGAGACAGGTCTGGGAGTAGATGGGTGTGGCAGAGAGACAGGTCTGGGAGTAGATGGGTGTGGCAGAGACAGGTCTGGGAGTAGATGGGTGTGGCAGAGACAGGTCTGGGAGTAGATGGGTGTGGCAGAGACAGGTCTGGGAGTAGATGGGTGTGGCAGTGAGACAGACGAGTTGTTAGGCCTAGTGCAGTGCCCCTCCATTTTTATGGTCATACAGTATGTGTCTGAATCTTAGGTAACTAGTCTCTTAGGGAATTTCTAGACTTCCTCTAATATCCTGACAGTTTTACTCGGGGGAGAGCTCCACACAGGTGCTGTGTGCGAGGCACACTGGTAGAAGCAAGAATGTCAGAATTGAGAAGCACTGTTGTACGCCTACTGGTCCATGTTAAGTAGGTTCTTCTCAAACCAATCTTTCTCATTCATAACCAGTGGTTACTTCTTCGAGTGTGATGGACTGATTACGTCAACTTCGTATGTCCACTGCTCTTTGCTGCTTTCTCTGTATTCGACTGAAGAAACCTACTGTGTGGGAGAAAAACTTCGAAAATAAAAATAGGAAAACTGTTGGACGTATCTTACTCACCCGCTTGTCAATATTATATATACTAGTTATAAAATTATTTTGTAGTCTGATTAGCCGGACTTGAGTCCTGAAGGTGGGAAGTACAGTGCCGGCTGTCTGAAGGAAGGGTGGGTATAATTTCAGTTTAGAGAGGTCTCTGAACTGTAGTATCGGCACCTCCCTGGCAAGCTAGTGATGAAGTGAGTGATGGTGATAGTGTTTCTTCTTTTTCGGGTCCCACCTCGGTGGGAGATGGCCATTGTGTTGAAGCATTGGTTGTGAATGTTGCAGCAAGGAGGAGGCTGGAGGATGTGGAGATGTCGTGTCTGAGGGCAATGTGTGGTGTGAATATTATATAGAGAATTAGTAGCTTGAAGATTAGGAGGCGTGGGGTTACTGAAAGTATTATCCAGAGGGCTGAAGAGGAAGTGTTGAGATGGGTTCGGACATTTAGATAGGATGGAAGTAAATAGAATGACTTGGAGGGCTTATAAATTTGTAATGGAAGAAAGGCGGAGCAGGGGACGTCCTAGGAATGGTTGGAGGGAGGGCGTAAAAGATGTTTTGTGTTCGAGGGGCTTCGACTTCTAGTAAGCGTGTGTGAGCGTGTTTGCAGTGGAGGCAAGAGGGTCTTATGAGTTGACGTTCTGTTGGGAGTGTGAGAAAAGTAACATTTATGAAGGGATTAAGGGAAACTGGTTAGCAGGACTTGAGTCCTGGAGGTGGAGGGTACAGTGACTTCACACTGAAGAAGGGGTGGGGATATTTGTAGATTTGAACTATAGTATCGGCGCCCCTTTGGCAAAACAGTCATGGAGTGAGTGTTTCTTCTTTATTGGGTCACCCTACCTTGGTGGGAGATGGCCAGTTTGTTAATATATATATATATATATATATATATATATATATATATATATATATATATATATATATATACACACAAAACAACGACTGGGGGAGTTGAATGATAGCTATAGGCCTTTCGTGTTGCAATCAACACCACATCAGGAGCTTACAATGTGGCAAATAAGAGGAGGTGGTCCAAGCAAATACGATCGACTGTGATCCACTTAGGAATTAATTTTGCTTCTTAACAAGATACGCAACTGTTGAAAGTTTGAAGACTATCGGAAGAAACATTTTCCAGTTATCCAACGATTCCAAACTTACAGAAAACATTTTGTATATACTTGCAAATTTACATCTACACAATTTAATCTTGCTAAGTATCATTATTTTCACTACATGTATCACCTTTTATTATTTGAAGCCCATAAGCCGAGGCATATTTTGTTCACTGAATGGAAATCACTATCACAGTTATTATAAAGAATAACTTGTGCAGCCTAATAGCTAGGCGAACCATACTAGCAAATATGCCCCATCACAAAGTAAACTTATTAGGTATTAACCTATTCCTAAGATGCAACACCCGTTAATAACTGTAGCCGTTTAAAGAAGTATAGTGAATTTTATTAAAAGTGATTTAAAGAGAAAATGTCACACTATTTTATACATAAAATTACGAATGTGTTCCTTCACACTTCAGTTTCACTCTTCGCGGTCGTCGAATTAAGATACACTTTTTTGAATGTTTAAAGCCATGCAGAAGAGGTTTTTGAAAATTATTGAGCCTATTCCAGGAAGATTTGCAAGTAATTTATATTAGGCTGCCCTAAGATAATTTTAATAGTGACAAACAGTATCATATTTGTACATAAATGGTTCAGAGAACCGACAAGTTGATAAAGACATATGCAACACTTGGGTATCTTTATTGAGGAAACGTTTCGCCACACAGTGGCTTCATCAGTCCATACAAAGGAGAATGGTGAAGAACAGGAGGAGTTTGAGGTAATCAGTCTCTCAGCTTTGAGTCGATGTAATCAGTCCATCAATTTTTTCAGAAAGATCTATTTTTAGGACAGTTCGGCTTCCATGACCGACTCTGCTTTTAAAGCAAGCAAGACAGCTTTATGCAAGTGATTGTTGCATAGTCTGTCCTACAAATGATGGTTTAACGTCCTGTATATGTCACTGCATTCGGCTCATAATTATTTAGTTAACGATTAAGCGTGTTGTCTGGCCTTCTATCTTATGTAGTAAGGTGGTGATATAGCTCAGGCTTAATATTATTTTATTATTATGATTATTATTATGATGATTATTATTATTGTCAGGCACTGTATGACCGTAAGGGTCATACAGTGCCTGAAGGAAGGGAAGGGATGGGGATGTTCTAAATTAGATTCAAGGAGGGGGGAGATAATTCTAATTTTTTGAACAAGGCGCCTTTTGACTAATACCAAGATACCTTCTTGAAGGGCGTGGTATTATATAACTTGGCAGTTTAGTTCCACTAACTTGTGAGAATTCTCACGGGTCTGTCTTAAAATGCATTGAATTTACACTTTGTGATTCTTTCGCGCTGACGAGAACCGAATTTAAAATCCTACGACTCATCTTTTCAGAACTCCATCGATTCCTCTTACATTACATGAATCTTGAGACAGCTATGACAGCTGACTTTATGACACGACCGGGACTCCAACGTCAGAAATGTTTACATCGTTGCTTCCTGAGTTATCGCTGCATCTCACTTGTAAAGCTCTGTAGAAGCTTTACCAAATTCCTGTATCAAGAAAATTAATAAAATTCTCGCTCAGCTCTCACTGACTGAGGCTCTCAGCTCTCACTGACTTCTGATGAGGCTCTCACTCAGCTATCACTGAGATCTAATTGAGCGAAATATCGTTTTAATAAAGTCTTGCACTATGTGTCTTTGATTTACTGTGTCGGCTTCCTGCCTGTCTTTCATACAGGAATCAGTATTTTTAACATAAGCAAGAGCTCCTTCATTTTGATTGAATACTCGACACATGATCCACCTACAGTATTCGTTTGTCAACGAACTTAAATGCACCAGCATTTTGCGGTTACTCTATCTTACATGTTACGTCACATAGTGGTAACAATGACAGTTACATTGTGTAAAAACCGCATTCCACTGCTGCCATGTTTTATATGGTTACTTTATGGGAACACTCGCAGTACGTTCCTACCCTATTTTATATGTATGAGAGTTACGTTGTGGGAATGTCCACAATGTGCGGTTATGATGTTTTTCTATGATAATTATATTGTGGGAACACCCTCAGTGTGCTGCCACCCCGTTCAGTAAGTCAGTTGCATTGTGGGAACACCATCAGTGTGCGGTTGCCTTATTTGCAAAATTTACGTTGTGCAAATATCTAATGTGTTTTACAGAAAGAAGACTTGAAAGTCCACAACGAGGCTATCCGCTGAGGACTATCTAATACTATTTCGAGTGAGGAATATCTCTTATTATCCAGATGGTTGAGCGAAACACTCCAGCCACAGCGGACGTGAAACACTGGGAAAATATTCCATACCGTAGTGAAAAATGAGGCATAGTTAACCGGGTGTCTCGAAGGAAGACCTTAAGTGGTTGCCTGAATTTTTCTTCTTTTTCTTCTTTTTCCTCTTTTTCCATCTTTTCGTTTGTATTTCGCATCTCTTGAAGGCCTCATCCGATCGGCTTCAAATTATTAATGCTTGTGTACTGTAACTTGGGCCAGGATCTTAGAACAATTGCCAGTTACAAATGCCCTGTAACCAAAGTCATTGAACTCAACATCCTAGAATGGCTCCGATAATTTCCAAAGCCCTCAGCGGCCTAGTTTCAAACGTTCAGAAAAGATGCCTACTAATTCGACGATGGAAGGACAAAATTCAAGTGGTTAGGAGCAGTTTTTCTATGTTTTTGTTAAAAATAGTGTAAAATTTTCATTCTACTTAAATCACGTTAAATAAATTTTAATTTAAATATTCTGAACGGCTTCATTATTTAATAGCTTATGCATCTTACAGCTAGGATAGCAGTCATTAAGCTTTGTTTGTCTGTGGCCAAGTTTTTCAATATAGTAAAATAGGTTAAAAAACTGGACTCGTTGGAATCCATACCATAACTGGAAAATGGTTCATAGGCTGCAAAATTTCACCATTGGTGTGGTTTACTGACTGCAAACTTCACACCAATTTCACTGAATCAATAGTGATATTTCTTTATTTTTAATTACCAATGAATGCTTCTTCTAATCCGAGAACCATAGCAATTTTGAGTACCAAATTGAGGGACTAAATATCATATTAATTTTTAGTTCAATTTTCCAACTCTATGGAATCATGTGATGGACACTTCAGATTCTCAGTTTACTGCCTTTTCCGTACGCCATCTTTGAAAACATTCATCCAATTTCGAAAGATTTAGAGCATATCAGTTTTTGGCTATAACTCAATAATAGTTGATCCTAAAATTACCACTAATTAAAAGTTATTTAAAATAACAACTAGCTTTATTTAATTACTTTTGTCGGTATATATATTGAAATTTTAATATTCCAAAAAACTATTATTTGACATTTTTTAAAAACTATGAAATAAAATTCACTATAATTTTAACTAATAAAGTGACTGAAATGAACCTGTTTACATGCAGACAATAGTAAATTATTTCCAAATGAATATACTCTTTTTTTTATTTGGTAATAAGTTTGTTACACATGTTTACCCCAATTGCGTACATATCGTATAATCCATTATAATTCCATATCTAACGGTATTAAGGCTATTTATAACCAATTTAAAGTTTCTTGGACAAAGAACCAAAAGAAATATGTGTAACAAAATGGTGTCCTGGACATACTAGTGCATTTGTAACTAAGTTAATAAGTAGAGATAAGGAATAAGTAAAATACTATAAAGAGTAAGGTTATATCTTTATGTTCTGCTATAGAACCAGTAATTAACAGATTAATAAAATAATTATTTTGAAATATATACAAGGAAGTTCATTAGAACAATGAATGAATTTTGTATTATGTCAAAACTAACTCGGCTAATTATTCATGACATTCATGACAACAAAGGTCTTGCTTATTTAACGTGATTTAACCTGAATAGAAATTTCACTTTTTTTATATACAAAAACAGCTTAATTCTGCACCTATACATTTGAATTTCACTCTCCACCGGCAACCTCTTAAAGATGCTAGTAATAAAAATAAATGGATGCTATGATGTATTACAGTTCCAACATTAACTCTGTAATTCAATCACTGGTCATCATCATATTCATTATTTATGTTTGAACTTGACTGTAACTCGTAAGCAGTTGTGCATTGAAGAGAATATAAGATATGAGTACAATCAGGTGGCATGTAAGCTTTTTTTCCTATGCTGTTTTTCCAGCCATGACCATAATAGGGTTAGAAATATTAGGATAATTTTCACGGCTTCTCCTAACAGCAGCTTGATAGTTGTCTCTGGTGTGTGCTGCCTAAAAGTGTCTTCACAAGGCTAAGACACTCTTAGGCACTTTCTGCAGAGTAATATGTGGTATCGTTAGTCATTTACTTTGTCTCTTGTTATTTCTGCAATAAAGTCATTTTTTGAAAGCGCTCACTTTGAGCCTAGAGTTGTAAATGTGTTCCTGTATTTCTTGTTTAGACAAATCATTTACAGGGCCTTCACTTTTTCTTGTCAAAAGGGGCACTTACGGTGCCACATCAGCCCAAGGATGTAGTCCTAAGAATGTTGAGGATATTTCTTCGCCAGTTTCGTAGTTTTCTTCATTGTTTCATCAACATTAGCCAGTGGCCAAGGAGGATGGCAGAAACCTCGCGCATGTCTAAGTCCGTTCAGAATAATCAGTATAATTTTTCCAAAACACTCTTCTGTTAGTCTTGAAGATAACCTCTGTTTTTATCATTACATATTATCTTCATTATTCTCAAAATTTTAAGTTTGAGCTTCTTCATACTATTATATAAACCTTCACCTGTTTGTATTCGTTGTTCCTGGAAATTCTGGTAAGGTGTATCACCTGTCTGTACTGTTTGTACTGCTGGAACAACTATTCCAATGGAAATGTGATTAAGGTCTACAGAGACTGTTGATGCAAGTTGTTGATGTTTGATTACCACAAAGAAATAATAAAAAAATGCACCAGACAATGCAACATATGTTGCGTTCAGCTCATCAGGGTATGGGGGCAGAGACTGTTTCTTGCTTTCATGTTTAATCTGGTCCCGTAAGAAAAGAGTTACCTGAAGGTTTAAAGAATTATAGTTTGTATCCCAGTATGTGCATCGTTTTCTTTATCAGAACATAATTTTTGGCAATTAACTTAAGTCAGTAGTTAGTCTGTTTTAAGTTCGGTGTTTAAATGTAAAGAAATGGAAAGGCATCTCTAAATTCCAATTTCTAAGTAGATGTTTTGTTGTTGCACCATTTCCATTATTTATACCATTTTATTTCATAAAAGATGCAAACTGGGCAGTTTCGTCGCAAAGAGGAATAATTCGTGAATTTGGTAAATCTGTTCTAGTCAGATATTCAAATAAAAACTTATTTTTTTCTATTTTCTTTTTTGAGGTAATTTTCATCTATCAATTACAATATAATTTTTTTTGGGTGTGCCTAATCCCTGTAACAAGGTTTATGATAATGAGCCTCGCTTGCAACAATATTAATTCAAGTTACAGCTAGTATATCTCCACCTAAGTGCTTAATTGGAATTTTGTTTAATTACTATGTTTGCACTTATTTTTACTGCTTGAATCAAGCTTATTTGTTCCTTTTATATTTTAACTTGTGCTTACAAAAAAAAAAAAAAAATACATGGTTTTCCATAGTTCCGAGAATCACCAGAAGCTCCCTGTCTTAGGGAATGTCTGGGTTTAAATAATTTTGGTTGGACTGAGAAGTTTGTTGTGTCTTGAGTAAAGTTAGAGATTTCGTATGCGAGAAATCAGATCTGCATTTTCTGTGATATTTTACTTCTGAAATTGCTGCTGGATTACCTTGGGAAGATTTCAACGCTGGCGCTGGAAATTTGAAGATTCACTGCACTGTATATATGAGTGGACGCCCTATAAACAGTTTTACACAGGTCATTCCCAGATTTTGTTGTCGTGTGATAACTAGAGAAAACCTCTCTGATGGGTTTCAAAACATCAACACCGGTGTTTCCTACTAAGAAAGTTATTGTTAATGGAGTGTGTAGAGGCCATTTTGTCACTTTTAATCTCTAAATTGTAGAGTATTATTTTACTTTAAGGCATTATTTTTGCCCTTATGCTAATGAGTTGCATTTGATCCAAGGAACTGGACTTAACCTCCCCTTCATTGGATTGAATCTGAATACCTCCCTTTCCACAGCCGCTATATGACCCATACTTGTTAGCGCTTTACCATGATTAAAATAATATAACCGTGAACAGATTCAATTTTTAACCGCTGATTCAGCTTAAGAAATGATTGAAAAAAATTCTTGACTTTAGTCTGTGTAGGTATAAATTTTATTGGACTCTGTAATTACTGGAATATGCTGTAGCTGGTCGGCATCAAACTTTTAGTACCAACGTGGTTTTCCTCAAACTTACAGGTTTGTAAGTTTAAATGTGCTAAATTTATGAACCAAATTGACTTCCGTGAATTGACTGGAGATTCTCTCTTCTGCTCAGAAATAAATCACAGAGTTTGACTTGTTTCTGGTTATCCAAGGTTAAATCCACATCATGTTCATTTATTTACATACAAACTTACTTAAACCTTATACACTGATTGGTCTTACCTTACTTTAAACACTGATTATCCCCTTGCCCATGGAGAGCCTTCCGAAGTGGAGCCTTGACCATGGAAAGTCTTCATAAGTAGGTCCTTCCCAAGTGGAGCGTTGCCTATGGGAAGCCTTACGAACCTTTGCATAGAAAAAATTAACTCTGTGGTTCTTGAGAACTGCACAAGGCACATTCCATTAAGAAAAAGAAATAGAAGATGTAAACTAGAAAGAGAGAGAAGCTCTCTATACAGACGAAGGCGAAGAATCACAGAGCTGCTGAGAGGGGCCATTGTATCTGAAATACGAAGGGAGGCTCTGATAATGAAATAGCAAATATCGAACATAAGATGAAGGAATCTTACAGGAGACAAGAATCACAGGAAGAACTAAAAGCCATTAAGAAAATTGAAAAACAAAACACAATACTTCTTCTCTTATGCCAAATCTAAGGAAAAACCACATCCAGTATTGGGCCTCTGCTTAGGCGAGATGGGACATACACAGATGACAGCCAATAAATGAGTGAGATATTAAAGTCCCAATACGACTCAGTGTTCAGCGAGCCGTTACCCAGACTAAGGGTCGACAATACAAATTAATTCTTTATGAACGAGACCCAAAATCTGGTCACCTCAAAAATCTCTGATATTATCATAACACAAGACTTTGAAAAGGCAATAAATGACATGCCCATACACTTTGCCAAAAGCCCAGACTCAAGGAACTCCGTGTTTATCGAGAACTGCAAGAAGCCCCTGTCATATGCCGTCAGCATTCTATGGAGAGGGAGCATGGACACAGGGGTCATCCCAAACTTGCTAAAAACAACAGACATAGCCCCACTCTACAAAGGTGGCAGTAAATCAATTGCAAAGAACTACAGACCGACAGCACTAACCTCCCATATCATAAAAATCTTTGAAAGGGTTCTAAGAAGCAAGATCGCCAACCACCTAGATACCCATCAATTACACAACACAGGGCAACACGGGTTTAGAACAGGTCGCTCCTGCCTGTCCCAGCTACTGGACCACTATGACAAGGTCCTGGATTCTGTAGAGGATAAACAAAATGCAGATGTAGTATACACAGACTTTGCAAAAGCATTCGACAAGTGTGACCATGGTGTAATAGCGCACAAAATGCGTGATAAAGGAATAACAAGAAAAGTTGGTAAATGTATCTATAACTTCCTGACAAATAGAACACAAAGAGTAATAGTAAACAGTAAAGTCCGAAGCAGCAACGATGAAAAGCTCTGTTCCACAAGGCACAGTACTCGCTCCCATCCTATTCCTCATCCTCATATCTGACATAGAGATGTAAGTCATTGCTCCGTGTCTTCCTTTGGAGATGACACCCGAATTGCCATGACAGTGTCCTCCATCGAAGACACCGCAAGATTCCAAGCGGACATCAACCAAATCTTCAAATGGGCCACTCAAAACAATATGAAGTTCAATGAAGAGAAATTTCAACTACTCAGATATGGAAAATTTGAGGAAATTAAAACTGTATCAGGTTATACAACAAATTCTAACCATACAATAGAGCGAAAAAGTAATGTGAAGGACCTGGGAGTGATAATATCAGAGGATCTCGCCTTCAGAGACCACAACATTAGAAAATGCTAGGAAAATGATAGGATGGATAATGAGAACCTTCAAAACTAGGGACGCCAAGCCCATGATGATTCTCTTCAAATCGCTTGTTCTCTGTACACTAACTGCCCCTTTCAAGGTAGGCGAAATTGCTGACCTGGAGAGTGTACAAAGAACTTACATGGCACACATAAGTACGATAAGGCATCTAAATTACTGGGAACGGTTAAAGACCCTTGATTTGTATTCCCTGGAATGCAGGCGAGAGAGATACATGATAATATGCACCTGGAAAATCCTAGAGACATTAGTACCAAACTTGCACACGAAAATCACTCCCTATGAAAGCAAAAGACTCGGCAGGAGATGCAACATTTCCCCAATGAAAAGCAGGGGGCACCAAGAGTACACTGAGATACAACACAATAAGTGTCAGGGGCCTAAGACTGTTCAATTGCCTCCCATCATACGTAAGGGGGATTACCAATAGATCCCTGGCTGTCTTCAAGAAGGCATTGGACAGGCACCTAAAGTCAGTACCTGACCAGCTGGGCTGTGGTTCGTACGTCAGTTTGCGTGCGGCCAGCAGTAACAGCCTGGTTGATCAGACTCAGATCCACCACGAGGCCTGGTCTCAGACCGAGCCGCGGGGGCGTTAACCCCCGAAACCCTCTCCAAGTATACTCCACGTATTTTTAAAGGGAGTTTTGTCCATGAAAAGCCTTGCCAAGGAGAGCCATCCTAAGAGGAGTCTTGCCCATGAGGAGCCTTCCCAAGAGTCTTGCCCATGAGGAGCCTTGCCCATGGGAAGCCTCGCCAAGAGGAGCATTGCTCATGAGGAGCCTTGCCCATGGGAACCTTGCCAAGAGGAGCATTGCCCATGGGGAGCTTTGCCCATGGGAACCTTGCCAAGAGTTGCATTGCCCATGGGAAGCCTTCCCAAGAGTATCCGCTTCTTCGCTTTTGTTTGGCCACAAACACGGCGAAGACACATTCGAGTTAAAAGCTTTTTGGTAAAGTAAAGGGGATGAGGGACAAAAGAGAATACATTATCAGGTAAAGATGCAGCGCTGATGCTGGGAGCGTCTGAGCAGAGATTAGCTGGAGAGACGCGGGAGAGCGCTAGGATATGTGGCACTCGGGCAAAAAGAATTTATTTATTACATTAATGTGATGCTCTAAACCCGTGTTTGTGTGTGCGTGTGTGTGTCAGCTATTCACAAGGAACGTAAAAGCTCGATCCTACGTTTGTGTATCGTGAGACAGACGCTATCTAGCTGTACTCTAAACTGACCTGACGCTCCATGCTTATGTGTAAAATTGAGAGGCGCAACTTTTCTATAAACTCGTGTTCTCCTTTTATTTGTGGGAACACAGTTAAAGAAAAAGTGAAGATGTAATATATATGTTTGCTAGGAGACAATATTTGTGAACCTCAATGTCTGCTGTCATATTAATACAATATCCTGTTATCCTGTTTGGTTAGCGGACAGTTTACTAAATCTTTAGAAAGTCTATAGTTTCCAGATTTGTGAGGGACGGAGGTGGTGACTGGTCTCATGGCAGTCTCCAAACACAGTATCATAGATGTTCTCAGATAACTAAATTGGCTTCTTCCCACTTCATGAGGCGGCCTGTGTGCCTCTATGTTGGACACAGGCCTTGTTCTAGTCCTCGTGGATACAAGAACATTTGTGTTAAAGGACTTATTTCGTCTATTTACTTTGTCTAATACTCCCCCTCAAAAAAAAGGTATGATGTAAACTCCTGCAATGGTAACTACTAGGACTGGGAAGCCACATGTGGCAAAACACTTCCTTAGTAAATGTCTTGAGCTATGCACAAGTGTCTTTGTCCACATTCTGTCGGTGTTACCATCCACATAACCATCGTATGTCACTGACTATTTTACGATTCTATTGAGGACAGTCTTATTGGCGGGTAAATTGATGGTATGGATTTATTTCCTGATTTGAATGTTGAAATTACAGTAGCCGCCATCCACGTCTTTAGCCTGACACTCATTTACAAGGATATACTGAACAGGCTAAGTTCACGTTGCACTCATAAAACTCTCTTGAAAACAGCTGGTCCTAGCTCGGGGGCTTATTTTGCTTAATCTGTCTAATCGGTTAATAAAAATGTCCTTAGTGACTGTGATATTTATTCAGGTCCTCTGTAAAAAATTGTCTTGTGTGAAGGCCTATAGAATGCTGTTAATAAAAAAAAATACATATCCTTTTCATTCCCAGTAAGCTGGTTAGCTCTGATCGTTGTCCCGTATGCTTGAAAAAATCCTTTCTCTCTTTTATTATGAACATTTTGATCTGTAAGATAACTATTTTCTCTTATAATATGTCTGAGCATTCCTCTCTCTTTACTCCCTGGTAATGTTTTAGTCTCTTATTTACCATTTGGGATTATTTTTATTTGATCTAATTTCCCTGTGGGAAATGGAAACTCTTGGGGATCTTGTACATTACATGTATTTAGAAAAATATCATAGTGGCAGTTCGTTACTGTATTTAAAGAGGTTCGTCAATAGAATTACTAGCTAGGTTACCCTTGAATCCATCATAATCTGTAGAACGAAAATCTTAGACCTTTGCTGCATTATCTTCATCACATTTCCAGTTAATATTGAAGTTAATAAATTTGTGATGCCTTAAGTCAAGCTTTTCCCTCACCTCGCGATTAATTATTTGACCGTGTCACATTGTTTGTCAAAACCAGGTCAAGATGGTGATTACTTTTTGTTCAGTTAAAAATTGCTTCAAAATCAGTTCTAGATTATTTCTAGAAAATTGGTGGATTCCTGATTCCCAGTAAAAGAATTCCAGTGAATTTGGCTAAAAGTAAAATCCCATAGAATTACATTATCGTGTTGGGAAACCTTAACAATTAAGTCGCAAATGAGTTTCTCTTGACCGCTTTCCAAGTTCGGGTAGTCGTTACACTCTTCTAGAATCACCTTTTCATGTTCTAGAAATTCTACCAAGAGAGATTCTGTTCCTATTACTATAAATTTTATATCTTTTTTTTTCATAATAATAGATCCACCTTACCCCCTTCTCATTATTTCTATGAACGTACTTCCTTTGTTAGATGCACATTAAGCCACGTTTTATTTATTTTAATATCAATGTTTCGTGTACGTGCAATCATCTCAACTCGTTTGTTTTGTTTCTAGCACGATGATCATTTCCCTCTGTATCTCTCTCCTTCTCATCTTTGTCATGCTACTATTTCTTTTGTTGTTATCATACCCAATGTTTCTGAATGGGTTTCTTTTCCAATGTCTTGATTGATATTACCTGACAGTTTTACTTTAATCCATTTGCCACTTTTATTTATAAAATCTATCGCATTATATTTTTTTATAAATTATGCTGCCTAAATCTATAGTACTACAATACCTTTTTGTTCCTACTCACCCCATGACTTTAACAGTATTTACTTTATTTTACTGCAGAAGTAGTTCAAATTGTCAATAACTGATACAGTAATGTCATTATGGTTAGAGTTTTTCCAGCAATTAACTTGACATTCTTTGGACAACCATTCATTGACACCAACACCAAGCAGCAAAATACCATATTTAACAGAAATTCCTCCCTTCCTCCTAATTATTTCTGTTGTTGTCCTATACCTGTCATGAAAGGTCTCTCTCCTATGCATCCGAACACTGAGGCAGATAATAGAGTTCCACCTACTACCAGTTACTATGTTTCCTTATCTGCTGACTTTATTCCTGCTAACTATACTCTGCCTCCTCTTTGTTTCCATGTTGCAGGAAGTCATGTTAGTAAATATGTTCTGAGAGTCATCTTCACCAAGAACATCCTCGTCTTCACCAGTCACTTTCCTTGTGTCCGTGATCGCCACACAACATTTGTCTGCAATTCAACGATATAAATGGTAGTCTCGAAAGCAATTATTTTAACCTTAATTTTCATGTGTAATCCATTTCAGCAGTCCAGTTTCAATATATTTTAGTGGCGGTGTCACTTCCCTAATAGCTTCAAGCAAGCGACTTATAAACAAACAAATCACGGTACGGGTGGGGATTGAACTCGCGACTAGTGAGTCTTAAAACTCCAGACCGACGCATTAGCCACTGGGCCAGCTGGCTACAGTAAGATTAATCCAACTAGGTATAATTATACACCATAGGAAGACTAGCATAGGCACCACTGTGACCACAAATGCAAGCTTTTACTGATAAATCTCCCGCTAGAGTGAGAAGCTGATGTTTGAGAGTCTTATGCTGAAGATCGTTAGTAAAGCGACACTCACTAAAATATAATGAAATTGGTACTCAACAATGGATTAAAACTTAAAATGAAAAAGGTGGAAGCAATTGTTTTAAATGTCTGTACTTCCTCAGTTGACTTGATTTTCTTTAGGAACTCTTTATTTTTATAGCAAAAATAAATGTAAAGGTAAAGACGATCATTAACACATTTAATAAGAACTTATTTTCATACATTTTTTTTTAAACACACCAGCCGTCTCCCGCCGATATAGGGTGGTCCACAAGAAGAAACACATTCACCATCATTCACTCTAATACTGTCTTGCCAGAGGCGCGCCGATACTACAGTTCAGATTCCCCTCGAGACTGCAAATATCTCTACCCTTCCTTCACAGCGCAAGCACTCTATTTCCACATCCAAGACTCAAGCCGGCTAACCGGTTTCCCTGAATCTCTTCACAAAATGTTACCTTTCTCACACTCCAAGAGCTCGTCAAGTCCCAAAAACCAATTACTTCCACTTTTTCCTATCATAGACGCATGTTAGATGTCCAAGCTTCTAGCACACAAGACCTCATTTACCCCCTCCCTTCATCCTTTCATAGGACGACCCCTACTCCTTCCCTCCACTACAGATTCATACACCCTCCAAGTAATCCTGTTTTGTTCCATCCTCTCTAAATGTCTAAGCCACCTCATCAACCCTTCCTCATCTCTCTGAATAATACCATTTTGTAACTTTTCACGTCCTCCTAATCTCCAAGGTACGAATTGTCTGCAAAATATTTACACCACACATTGCCCTTAGACACGACATCTTCAATGTCTCTAGCCTTCTCCTCGCTAGAACATTCACAACCAATGCTTCAAACCCATACAAGAGTGTTGGTATCACTATACACTCACACTTTTCCATTCTGGCTTCCATGGATAACATTCTTTGTCTCCACACACATGCCTCAATGCATCACCTACCTTTTTCCCTCCTACTCAATTCTATGGCTCCGTCTTTCATAGACCCAACTGCTGACAAATCCACCCACAAATACCTGAAGACATTCACTTCCTCCATACTCCCTTCAATCTTATACAAATTCAATCTTTCATTATCTAAACCATTTGTTCCCCTCATCACCATGCTGTTTCCTATGTTCCTTCTTTTATACCCTCATAAATTCGTCCACCAACCTTTGTAATTTCTCTTCAGAAGTTCCCAGAAACACAATGTCATCAGCATAAAACAACTATAACAACTCCCATTTTATTTCAGATTCCACATATTTTAATCCTACTCTTCTCTCCAGCACGCTAGAATTCACTAATTTTATAACCCTGTTTATAAATATATTAATCAACCGTATCAACCACGGTAACATCATACTTGCCTGTCTAAGGCCTTATTTTACTAGAAAATCTCCCTCTTTCTAACATACCGTAACTTAAGCCTTACTATCCTCATAAAAACTCTTAACTGCTTTAAGCAACCTACCACCTATTCCGTATACATTCCAATACACTTCAGTTGGTATGCTCAACAGGCTTATTCCTCTAAAATGTATACACACTCTTTTGTCCCCCTATCATTTTTTCTAAAGAATTTTGCAAACTTTCCGCCAGTCCCTATGCACTTTTCACTCTTTCATACATTTACTGAACGAAAGTGCCAACCACTCCAAGACTATATCCCAAACTTCTTTTAACGTCTCTGTCTTCCATCAAACCGAGCTGCTTTAGCCCTTGCCATTTTACTCACTGCCTCATGCACCTCCCCCACACTCACATTTGGCTCTTCCTCACTCCTAAAGGATTTATATCTCTCTGTCCAATGCACGAAATCACCATCTCCCTTTCTTCAACATCTAATGGCTTTTCAAAATATTCCTGCTATCATCCCAATACCTCCTAATAACTCCCCTTTTCTTGTTTTAATTGTTAAAATTATTCGTTCTCAAAACGTTTCCTTATTCTCAGCAAAATTCTGCTTTGTAAAAATCTCTCATATGCTAACTTTTTCTCCCTTACCAGTCCCATTACCTTATCACTCCACCAATCGCTCCTCTTCCCTCCAGTACCCACCTTCCTATATCCACAAACTTCTCTTGCACACTCTAACACTGCATTCTTAAATCTACCCACACCTCTTCAACCTCATCATTACCTATACTCGCTAGCCAATCTTTCTACCAATATTTGTTTATATCTTAACCCTAACTTCCTGCTTTTTTAGTTGTAGCACATGACCAGCTGTATGTAGAACATGAACAGCTGTATGTAGCACATGACATGGTGTATGTAGCACATGACATTGTATATATAGAACATGACATGGTATATACAGCACATGAAATGCTGTCTGCACTACATGACATGGTGTATTTAGCGCATGACTTGACAAATGTAGCACATGACCAGCTGCATGTAGCACATGACCAGCTGCATGTAGCACATGACCAGCTGCATGTAGCACATGACATGGTGTATGTAGCACATGTCATCGTATATGTAATATATGACATGATATATGTGCCATTTGACGTGCTGTATGTAGCACATGCCATACTGTATGTAGCACATGACATGCTGCGTGTAGCACATGACAAATGTAGCACATGACATGCTGTATGTAGCACATGATATTGTGTATGGAGATGCAGCATATGTCATGCTGTATGTAGCACATGATATTATGTATGGAGATGTAACATATGACATGGTGTAAACAGCACATGAGATGGCTATCTTTTACATAGGGTGTGTCTCAGTAGCACGTGAGATGAGGTATGTAAAAGATGGGGTATGACTCAGTAGCACATGAGGTGTAGCTCAGTAGCTCATGAGGTGTAGCTCAGTAGCATATGGGGTGTAGCTCAGCAGCACATGGGTGTAGCTCAGTAGCACATGGAGTGTAGCTCAGTGGCACATGGGATGTAGCTCAGTAGCACATGTAGCTCTGTAGCATATAGGGGCGGATCTGTAGCACATGGGGTGTAGCTCAGTAGCATATGGGGTGTGGCTTTGTAGCATAGGTGGGGCTCTGTAGCACATGGGACGGTGTTCTGTAGCAATGGGATGTTGCTCTGTACCACATAGGGGTGAAGAACAGTAGCATATGGAGTGGTGCTCTGTAGCACATGGTGGTGGAGCTCTGTAGCACATGGGGTGGGGCTCTGTAGCAATGGGATGGGGTTCTGTACGACATAGGGGTGAAGATCAGTAGCATATGGAGTGGGGTTCTGTAGCACATGGTGGTGGAGTTCTGTAGCACATGGGGTGCGGTTCTGTAGCACTTGGGGTGGAGTTCAGTAGCACATGGGGCTTTGTAGCATATGAGGTGGAGTTCAGTGGCACATGGGGATGAAGCTCTGTAGCACATGGGGTGGGGCTCTGAAACCTATGAGGTGAGGATATATAGCACATGAGGCGAGTATATATAGCACATGGGGTGGGAGGTAAACTGTATGTAGCACATGGGGTTACGTACACGGGACTACACGGAAAAGACAGAGAACAGGATATCAGCTGACAAAATGAACCTGCTTCTTCCAAGACTGAGAACTATCGTATATTAATTAGCTGTATGAGTCGCGAATAGAAAAGCAGAAGGCTAACTTTCCCCACTCTCCACTCTCTCCGGCCACTGCCGGCATGAAAAGAGGAGAAAGGTATGCTATACCATAGTGGAAAAATGCCATGGACGTTACACGACAGATGAAGCTGGATTGTAAGCGCGGGTTATGTCTGCCTTTTCTAAGTTAGTGCTGTTTTCATCTTAAACTTCTCGTGTTATAGTACATGGAGTGATGGTATGTAGCAAATGGAGTGGGGCGTAACACATGGGGTGGATGGAAGTATGTAGCACATGGGGTGTAGGTATGTAGCACATGGGGTGAGGTATGTAATATATGTAGTAAGGGTATGTAGCACACAGGGGTGGAGATATGTAGCACATGGAGTGGAGGTATGTAGCACATGGAGTGGAGGTATGTAGCACATGGAGTGGAGATATGTAGCACATGGAGTGGAGATATGTAGCACATGGGGTGGGGTATGTAGCACATGGAGTGGAAGTATGTAGCAAATGGAGTGGGGCGTAACACATGGGGTGGATGGAGGTATGTAGCACATGGGGTGAGGTATGTAACACATGCAGTGAGGGTATGTAGCACACAGGGGTGGAGATATGTAGCACATGGAGTGGAGGTATGTAGCACATGGAGTGGAGGTATGTAGCACATGGGGTGGGGTTTGTAGCACATGGAGTGGAAGTATGTAGTGCATGGGGTGGGTATTTGTAGGACATAAGGTGAAAAAGGCAATATTCACATACCAGCGACCACTGGGAGAGAGCTGGGGAAAACAACAAGATATATTACAACTAATGCATCTTAAGATATTTCATTCCTTGAAGTTCAAAAAGAGGTTTTAAGCAGGTACAATTATCTGGGGTGACATAATAGCCTTCACTCGAGGCTGAAGGGAGGGCACAGCACCACTGCCTTCACAACCACTTCCGTGAATTCAATTAGTGCCCACCGGGAATCACCATGTTGCAGCCGATCCACTCTTCCATCACTGGTCTCATTAGTCATGTGATGAACCCCGTCTAAGGCAATAGTCGCTAGTCTCTCTCAAAATCATTCTACAGTCGCCTAAACACCGTAAAAGCCTTTCGAAACAGCCAACGCGAAAATGAATCTCCGCCAATATAGTCTTTTAAAAACATTTCATTCGGTGTCCCTAATTACGTGAGAAAATTTCGCGGTGCCAAATGTGAAGTGACTATTTATAATGTATCCGAGCCGCCATCCTGTCTTCATTAGCGCGCCACTAAGGCTCAAACCTCCCTCTTAAACTATTAAACTCTGACCCTAACCCACAAGGAAATAAATGACGCAGCTCCACGGATGTTTATCTCAAAGCAATTATGAACGGAAACTTCTTCCCTGGCCTCACACGTACAAAACACATGGTAGGGAAACCTGGCTGTTAAGATCATTATAGCTCGGCGTTACTCTACACACGAGTGAGTCTTTTATAGAGGGATCCCGGCCTACACTGCGAGAGCTTGTTTATGTTACACTCAACCGCAGGTGTCCCTCACGCTACGCTCACTCTCTTTCACTCTATGCCAGTAGTTTTCACCCAGAATATTTATATAATGTGCACAAATAAGGGCGAGTAACATTTTACAAATATTGTACATCGCCCGGACTAGGATTCGAACCTTCATCAATAACATCCCTGGACAGGCAAGAGATTTTATAAGATTGGTAAACAAAATGATTAGGTATCGATCCTCTCTCTCTCTCATCTACACTGCTTTTACCTTTTTCAACATACTTATTGCATCACCTGTTACGAAGCCAATTTGTCTCTTTTCACTCCATGTGTTAATATGGGAAATTTTCGTGGAAAATTCAAAGTGTTATTTATTATTTCTTTATGCTCGATGCAAGTTCGGTTATTGCATGCACTCTCATCATTGAGGATGAAATTTTGAGAGCTAGACTATCACAGATGAGATAGAGAACTAATATTTTCCTATGCTGTCTATCTTATTCGATCTTACCCATTCTTGTCTATGCATTCACCCTTCTGTAATTTGCTTCTATACTCCAACTCTTTATCTTTATCTCTTATATTTTTGTCTATGTATTCATCTACTCTTTTACTCTGAGCTGATTCACTTTAATTTTGCTTACTCTTCATCGATTATCTTCCTGTACCTTTACAATATATTTTGTTTATGTGAAGTATGCTTTTACAATACTTTATATTTTTCGGGTCTATTTCTTTCTACTATCCATTCCCGATTTTTTTTTTTTTTTTGGGGCTATAATCTCTGTTTACTTAGGCGCATTCTCGTCAAATATTGCCTGGTGAGATTGCCTAAGCGTGCTTATGATTTCCTTCTTCCTACGCTTCTCGTGTTTACCTCTCACATACGTCGCTAACTGTTCATCTATATTCTCCCGTTTTTTCTTGGCTATGTAATCGAACTTTCAACTGAAGTTATTTTTCCAACTTATACATACTGCAAGTCCTTTTACTTCATGCTAATCTTTAGGGAGATGTTTTTCTTTGCTTGCTTCTTGGTAGCATAGTTTTTTTTTTAGGGGACGGGTATGTTTGTACTTATGTACTTCAGTGTCATTCACTGTTATAAGGTAACAGCCTATCATAGGAAGCATCCGGTGGAGACAAGTAGAGAATAGAAAGAGACATCGATATAGCTTATGGGATGTCACAGCTGAACTGTACAACTACATACCTGGAGTTTACCTGGAGAGGGTTTCGGGGGTCAACGCCCCCGCGGATCGGTCTGAGACCAGGCCTCATAGTGGATCAGGGTCTGATCAATCAGGCTGTTACTGCCGGCCGCACGCAAACTGACGTACGAACCACAGCCCGGTTGGTCAGGTACTGACTTTAGGTGCATGTCCAGTGCCTTCTTGAAGACAGCCAGGGGTCTATTGGTAATCCCCCTAATGTATGATGGGAGGCAGTTGAACAGTCTTGGGCCCCGGACACTTATGGTGTTGTCTCTCAGTGTACTCTTGGCGGCGCCTCTGCTTTTCACATACATAGTGTAGTTGTAAAAAAGGTTAGCACTAACTTGGTCCGCCACTATTGAATATATCTTAAGTTAAATTGCTCAAGAGGACTTTTTTCATCCATGCAGTGATGCGTCTGTACTCCATCACCAAACCATTTTTTCCAGTCAAAATTTCAGATTAATTGACTTTTGCGTAAAAAAATTATTTTAGGGAAACTTAAAAATTTATGATTAGAATATTATGCATTTAGGAAAATTGTTGGATTTCGTCGTTTTCAGTTATTTTGACAAGTCATTTTTACCTTTATTAAATAAATCATTTTTATTATAGTGTTCTTTCCCACCTCTCGAGTTAACCTCGGAGTGAAGGTTTAATAAAACACTAAACCGACAGCAAAGAATTGAGAACTGACGGAAGGTCTACTGCTGTCACCTTAACCTGAGAACCAGAACTCTCTTTGGATTCTCCCCCTTCCTGCAACCTCTCCTCCAAATAACCTTGTCACACTTTCACATAAGTTTTGCAGCCCATTTTAAAGTTAGATTGGGTTAAGTAGGTTAGATTTAAGTTAGGTTAGCTTACAACGGAAAACCATAAGTTTAAGGTTAAAGACGATAGAATAGTCCGCTGCGCGAACAGGAAACTGGCAGCCGCTGCCTGCGCCTCCTGTAATTGTCATAATTAATCAATTTAAGGCTCAGTCAAATGATTATGACTATGACCGTATTTTTTAAAGGGATGAACCGGTAAGCCAGCGGAAGGCCTCGGTCAGATGACCTAAAGCTCCAACGGCGGGTCATCATCTGATTAAGTCCCGCGTCAGGAAACACTTGTCCTGTTTCCTGACGAACCTCACCTAACCTAACCTCAATTAATAGCCACCCATTTGTCTGCTTTAACAATAGTATTAAGTTGTCTGTGGTTAAGAGGAAGAGATTCTTTCTGCTGTTCACATTTTTAACAGCCATATTTTAATATAACTTTGGCCTTTCATTCTCTGGTCCCTAACTTTCTGCTTTCTACCTTCCCCTCAATCTTCAAGGGAAACATAAAGAAACCTTAGCTCCTACGAGAAGACAGCCACACGTAAGACTGATATTGGATTAACATTGTCAGGGGGTAAACGCTCACCCCTGATCAGAAGAATGGAAAAATGAAACACTTTGGGGTCGAATAATAATGGATATTGTAAAAAAAAATATTTAATTGAATATAATAAAATAAGCCGTCTGAAGGTTTAAGCGTGTTATGAGGCAGGAGAATATATTCCCGCAAGGATGCCTTCGTCCAGGTATAAAGATAAGATGTTCTTAATCCTTGGGTCGACTGAGATATTCGTGATTTTCTATAGTTTAAGAATCTCCTGTCTTGGCTGGGTGGTAGCAACACACTTCGGATGCTGTGGTTGTAGCTCCCTAGTTATCAAGAGTCTGTTGCAAAGTGACCACATCGGCAACAAGAGCTGGCAATAATAAAAAGACACTGGTTACCAGACAGTTAGCAAAGTATAACATTAAAGAAAGACATGGGTGGAAATTGTACTTCAATGTCATCACTGGTAACCAAGTTAAACCCCAAACCTAGTAATCACCTTATCTGATCAGGAGAAAAGATGAAGTGATTACACCAACTCCAAACAAAACCAGGTAGAAAATGAAACCTCAGACCCGGAAAAATCTGCGTTTTTACAGCACCCCACTAGATGGCAGTGCGAGCGGCGACTCGCAGTTGCAGTCTCGGAATCTGAAGAGAGAGAAGCTTTTGTTCGGATTTTTAACCCCGGAGGGTTAGCCGCACAGGGGTCCTCAGTTTTCTTCCCAAGGATGCAACCCATGCCAGTCGACTCACACCCAGGTACCTACTTGGTTGCTAGGTGTACGGGACAACAGGTGTAAGGAAACACGCCAAATGTTTCCACCTTTGCCGGGGATCGAACCACGGACACTCAGCGTGTGAAGAGAGAGCGTTGCCTACCAGGCCACCGGACACCCCCAAAATACCTTAAACCCTAATTTACAGGTTTTTACCTCACAAACATATTAACTTTATATTTAAAGCAGACACATGGAAGAGAAAGAAAGATTGTATTACTGCGTATACCTTATTGTAAGTTTGTCATGTACTTTGTTGTAAGTTTGTCATGACGTCGTACAATTACTTATTTGAATATGATAGGTTACTTGTTGCATCTTATACTATATCCTCTATACAGGCCTATGTCCTCATATGCCTCGTGATGAAATTGCCTAAGAAGATTGGTGTTAAAGTTCATATTGCTCCTACACTTTCTTACCTTCACCCAAGACCCCCCCCCCCCACGTATTGTGATGAACTCGAACCTTCAACTGTAGTTATTTTTCTAACTCGTGTCCACAAGAAGTTTGTTTTTTTCCCTCATGCTATTATTACTAAACTTATTTTTCTTTGCTTGCTGCTTGGTTGTGGCGTGCAAAGAGTATGTTACAATTTATTTGGCGTATGTCTCACTCCCATATAGGCTGCTTCCCAACCAACGAACCGGGTGCTAAGGGTTTAACGATCAATAGGGTACCCGTCGTTAAATCAGTATCTTGGCTAGTTGACAAATCACAGGCCAGCCTGTCAAAGCTGAAACGACGTAGTTCACTTGCAGTAAGCAGTGGCAGACTTGCTTAACTGCTGGTTGAGTATAGTGCACTCTCTGGCTTCTGCTTTGCCATCTGTCACCGTGGTGTACACTTATTCTATCTGTACATAGTGTATATACCTGTATATAGTGAGTGAAGCCAAATGTACATTATAGTCTACTGCTGAGTTTGTTTGCTCCAATTTCCATTACGACCAGGTCTCACAGGCCATCTATTGCCTGTGTAATGAATGGGTGGGGGATGATTGAAGTTAAATAATCTAATGTCATTCACTGTTATAGGTATGACAGCAACAATCTTAAGGCACAAACACCCAGTAAGGAAAATTGATGAAGCTTATGAGTTGTCACAATTGATCTATTTTACAACTACATAATGTGGCGTACCTTGGAAACAGTGTGGCTAGAGGCACCGACATCTTAGCCTTGGACTAACTTGTACAACAGTTACCATCCATGGTTGTTTTCCGTCTTTAGTCATGAATACATCATAAATAAAATCTCTCAAGAGGATTTCTTTCATATGAACTCCGTTGTTAAACCAGTTTTTCAATAATGTTTCAAGGTTTCATTAATTAATTTCTGAGTAACAAATTAATATCTGGAAACTTTAAAGAATTTAGGGTTAAGCTATATGTATGAGGGACAATTGCTGTTTTGGACTAGGCCTCGAGGTGGATCAGGACCTGATCAACCACCAGGCTGTTACTGCTGGCCACACGTAAACCGACGTACAAGCCACAGCCCGGCTGGTCAGATACTGACTTTTTTTATGCTATTTTTATATATTTATTAAATGTAACCCGTTTTTATTGTGATATTTCTCACCTTTTTGAGTTTATATATAGCACCAGGGTGAAGGCCGAAGAAAAACCCACTTCATAAAATTTAGAATTGGTAGGAAGCCTACTATGTGCCTCCCTGGCCACCTTACTATGCTAGCCAGAAGCCCTTAATAATGCTCAGTCTCTTTGACAAGCGCTGTTTTAACACCTTATTCTAATATCACTCAGCATTTCCTGCTCCCTTTTAACTTCTCGATCTTTATCACCTTTTGTCTCACACCATCAGAGCAGATGGTGGCGGCTTCTTTTTACCACACTCGATGCCAAACCAAAGTGTAACGCGGAATATTCATATTAACTTCAACTTATATTTAAAGCAGACATATAGGAGAGAGAAGGGCTATTATAATGAATTACTTTATATACTTTATTGTATAGAATGTCTCTCATGTGTTCGAATAATTATGTAGAAGATTAAGACACATGTACAACAGTTAGGTATCTTTATTGATGAAACGTTTCGCCTACACAGTAGGCTTCTTCAGTCAAATACTAAGGGAACAGTAGTAACGAAATAAAGATGTAATCAGTCCATCAACCTTAGAGAAAAACTTCCTGATTTGGTCAGTCCCTCAGCCTGGAGAAGAGTTCAGCTCCACTGGAGCTGAACTCTTCTCCAGGATGAGGGACTGA
This sequence comes from Cherax destructor, assembly GCA_009830355.1. Classification (NCBI taxonomy): domain Eukaryota; kingdom Metazoa; phylum Arthropoda; class Malacostraca; order Decapoda; family Parastacidae; genus Cherax; species Cherax destructor. The sequence continues at coordinate 46,639 of WNWK01004181.1, read as the reverse complement.
CCACCTCGAATACTTTTTCTCCAAGGTTGATGGACTGATTACATCATCTTTATTTCATTTCAACTGCTCCATTTGTATTTGACTGACGAAGCCTACTGTGTAGGCAAAACGTTTCATCAATAAAGATTCCTAACTGTTGCACATGTATCTTAATCTTCAACTTATCAGTATTTTATACCATTTTCAACAAATAATTATGTATTTAACATGAGGAGACAGTGGTTATTGGCTAGTGGATAAATATTTATAATACAACTACAGTGGCAATCCGTCACCATGCGACATTTTGATTTGACGTGAGTGTGATCAAAGTGTGACGTAGTGACGGACTGCCAAGGCCAGTATCGTAGGCCTGTTACATCAGTGTGAAGGTCGCCGTGGCATCACACTTTTTTGGTGGCAGTAGTGGGATAAAAGATTCAAGACCCTCTGAATGGTGGGATCACTTCACTAACCCGCGAGATGAACAAAATAATTTACTTTGCTGTTCACTTAAACCTCTTACCGATTTAACTTATAAGATAGTAACTTTTCTTCTTTCTCTTTTTGGGTAAACCTTTCTAGATAGCCTAACACTTTATAAGCTCAAGAAAATATCAAGGGAAGTGATTCTGAAAACTACAAATGGTGGAAATTTAATAAAAGGTACATGGAGGACATGAATTTAATAGATACCGACAGTAATGTTAGAGAAAGTGCAAGAAGCTCACCTCTAACAAGAATAGAAGCCCTATGTAATAAGTTATTAGACTAGTGGAACAGAGTGGAAGAATCTCTTAGACAATTATAAGAAGATAACTAAAATAAGGAAAGTGTGAAAGACGAAAGAAAAATACTGACCCCCAAACGTAACAAGTTAAGAATGGGAGCTTTAAGATTTAAGAATAACGCCAAGAAGGGACACAGTCCATTCCATCTCGGCTTTGTACCAACTAATCCATTTGAACAATCAATCCCGTTATTAAGGGAGAAAAGAGCTACTCTATAGTAGAAAGGTACAGATAAGTTGATGAGTAAGACACATGTGCAACAATTGTCTATCTTTATTGTTGAAACATTTCGCTTACTCAGGAGGCTTCTTCAGTGAATACAGATGAGAATAAATTGAGGTGGTCAGTCCCTCAGCCTGGAGAATAGTTCAGTAGTCTGGAACAATGTGAAACTGAAATATGATAATGGAGTCTTACATACCTTTCGTCTGCTGCATAGGCGACAGTTTTAACAATAAACATACACAACTGCTGCACATGTGTCTTATTAACTTGTCGATATTATATAACTTCTAACAAGGGACAATAGGCATGCTGCAGTGCTAATCAATTCCTGTTTTCTTGCTTCTACTAGTGAGCCTCGCCTCCTGCAATATCTTCAACACCTTCACGCCTCCCCAGTCTCATGCTTTAACTTCATATTGTTCCAGACTATGGAACTGAATTCATTCTTCTCCAGGTAGTGGAACTAACCACCTCAAAAACTATTTCTACAGTGTTGATGGTCTACCTAAACACAACAGATAATTGTGTAACTATTTATTTAAAAGAATTAGCCATAACCATATTTATTAAATTAGAGCAATCGAACAGCGTAGTGAGTAAGTTAAAAAATAGACGACAAGTATAGAAAGGAAGAGTGGAAGAAGGGTTACTGTAATATTTTGGTCATGTAATAATAATAACCATATTGCTTAATGTTCCAATAAGATATATTAGTTTTAAATCTCATATAAATATGGAGAGAATGGAAAAAAATTACAGAGGACATCAGAAGAAAAGATTGGAATCAAAGTATGATGGATGCTTTAAGTAGTAGTGACCTGAGCATCCAGCTGACTTGCATTAACATGCTAATTCGAAGTGGATGTAAGATTCTTTTTGTGAATTATCGTGCTGTTGGTACCCTAGCCAAGCCCCTCCATATGTTGAGCTTGTATGCCTTGCTTTGATCATCAGCACCTCCCCTGCTGATCACCATTATAGAAGATGTGTATGTCAGTAAGAGTTAAATCTGCATGTGTGGTCCCGCACCAACTGTCTGTTATATGCGGTCGACGTTACTTGGTATTCGTATGCTTCTAGTGCTTGTGACAATGTAGGTATGATGTTAGATTTTTCTCGTTATTTGATTATTTTAATTACTCCTCTCCCCTGTAATCTGTCCCACTTACAACTTAGCCCAATTTAATTACTTTCCTTTGTGGGAGTGGATTTCCACAAAGAACTTTTTTCAACGATTCCTCTAGCTAGAGTTTATCCTTCTTTCTTCCTTTAATCAGTTCACTTCCCTCCCTCCTCTTCTTGGAAGGTTAATCAGCCACTAGCCATGTTTTCACCAAATAACACCAATAGCGTGTACTCCTGGTTCATGAATAAGAGGTTCATCCGTCCTTTTCAAGGTAGGTATTTCGTTTTTGTCTGAGATCGAGTTTTGAAACATAACTTCCAGTTCTTGAATACATGGTGATACTCTTTAATGATAGTTATTACTCCCTGCTTTTCCAATAGTCTTTCGTTATATGTTCCTTCACTTTGCATGGTCTGTTTAATACCTTTTCTCTGTCACTTTTCTTGATTATTGGAATTATGTTGTATTGGAATTAAATGGTAATAGAACATTTATTAAGAATCATTTCACCTTCCGTGATCTTTATCAATCCAATACAGGAAATCGAGATTTAAGAAGTGTATATAGTGAGTCAAAGTTTTGTGCTACATGTGGAGGATGGGCTGTATCTGGTTCCGACAGGATCCGTTTAGAGAGATCCGAATTTATAACCTGTTTGCAATAACCTGTCTGCAATAAGTTTGCAATAAGAGCAGGTTCTCGACAGCACAATTGGTGCAGTTTCTCGAATGATTAATTTGGCATCTTTGAAGTTCACAAGATAATTGTGGGAGTTTTGATGTGAAGGGCAGCCAATGCTTAAATAATTTCTTTGGTGTATGTAGTGCTAGTGTTAGATAGTAGCGAATGGAGACAAATGGTTGTTAGGACTTGTGCTGTTGGAGTGTGAGCAAGGTAACATTTAGGAAGGGATTCAGGAAAACCGGCAGGCCGGACTTGAGTCCTGGGAAGTACAGTGTCTGCACTCTGAAGGAGGGATGTTAATGTTGCAGTTTTATAACTGTAGTGTAAGCACACATCTGGCAAGACAGTGATGGAGTGACTGATGAAAGTTTTTCTTTTTCGGGCCACCCTGCCTTGGTGGGAGACGGCCGATGTGTTAATTAAAAAAAATGTAGTGTTCCCTGGTGCTTCTGGAAGTCTTCTCTCATAAGTAGTTTGTCTTGCCCTACACAACGGATGGTATAGATGTCAGCACAAGTTTCTTTGTTACCAAACACTTGATTGTGCTGGATGTGATATTGGCTATACTGGTTTTACTCTTGGCAAGATAACTTGAGATGACCGAAAACTGGCTGACTGGTAACACTAAGACTGTGTGGATGATTTTTCGACTTTTTTTCTCCAACTATTAAGGAAATGTGTTCGGTATTGTGGTTTGTTAAAGGATAGGTGTTTGTAGTAACATTCCTTTTCGAGAAAAGAAGGGTACGAGATCCTCTAAGCTCTCAAGTAAAATTCCATGATCACTCTTCTCTTCATTTTTAGGTCATTGTGTGACAGGAAGTGCAGCAGGTCGTCTTCTTTAATGGGCTTAACGTAGGCCCTGAAATCCAATATACTGTTGTTCCTACAAAGTAATACTTCTAAAAAGGTAGACATCCATTAAGCGTATCTCCCATGGTCAACTTGAATGAGGGTTTTATAGAGTTGATTATATGAAGGAGATAAATGAGTATAGTTGTCTAGCAGCTTGGGTAGCAATAACTAAGATGCCGCCCACACATTACCTGCTTGTTACTCATAACATCCACGTGTCCGGGGACCCAGCAAAAAAAAACAAAGTCTTTGTGTTTACTAGAAATTCGGCACAACCAAAGCTGTATATGCAAGACGATGGAATAAGAGAATCAAATTTCTGAATAGCCCGTAACGCAGTGTAGGGTTTAGAAAGAACTGTTAATGATGAGATGGACGCCGACACAATGTGCGTAATAGCCATGAGAATTTCATACAACTTGGCTGTGAAATTAGACAATTCTAATAAATGACCTGAGATGATTCTGTCAGGAAAAACTGCTGCATACTCAACACCGTCAGAGGAGTCACAACCATCAGTGTATACAGCAATATCATGAGGAAGAGACTGGAAGTTATCAAAAAAAGAGTGAGCGTGAAGCTTCAGTTGGTAAGTGAGCTTTCGCACATGGAAATGTGGAAGTGCAAACATGAGTCGTCGAGACTTTCCGAGGGAAGAGTGAAAAGTAAGAAGCAGGATGAATGTAAAGAGACATATTGAGGGAATCTAATAGACAACAAATACGGAGAGGAAAGGGGTGTCGTAAAAAGGGGTGACGATTTAAAAAACGAGGTTCTTCTAACATCTTTTACTGTCTTATCCGTAGCAAGTTCGAGCTTGCAAAGATGCAACGTTCGCCTCTGCATGAAGTCTCTCACCTGGCGAAGAACAAAAATTCCTGTGACTCAAATGTAAACCATGATGATGAGCGCGATTAAGCTTAGAAAGAGTAATAGAGGAGGATGACAAATGCAATTGGTCACCGTAATCCAATTTACATAAGATTAAGGCAGAATGAAGACGAGAAAAATGGGCTAGGGTTTCAAGGAAGCTCAAGCCGCTATGGCAAGCAGTTTTCAAGGAGGTTAAGACAACGGATTTCTGTTTGGCATAAGAAAAACCAGACAACATCGAGAATATACAGGGTGAGCCTCTCTACAGTCAAGACAAGGAGGGGAGGAGGTGGCTGCAGGATGGATTTCTATAGTCAGTCGCAACGCAGGCTGGGCATATGCTGGTGACCTACAATACTTGGCCGGGTGGCTAAAGCACTAGCAATTTCTGGACTGTTGAGGCGTTTGGATTAATTTCCGCACTTGCAAACACTGTTTTGTTATATGTATACTGAGACTGGAAGCACTTCGCAGCAAAGGTCAGTTTGGCAATATTGCGTGAGTAACGTTTCGAACCTCGGATTGGAAGAACATAAGTTTCTACTTTGATAATTGGAAAGTTCTGGAGCTCAAGTTGCTCCAGAATGTCTGAGCCACGTTGCGTAAAGTCCTGGTGGAATGTGATGGAATGAGGTCAGTACAGCAGCTAGAAATGAGAGAAAAATGTCTGTGTATTGCGACAGGGATGTCGTCAATAAAGCATAGGAGGAAGATGTGAGCTTGATCAACATTCTGCACAGGCAATGAGCATTCCACTCTTGAGGGCATGCAAGGAAATGTTTTGTCCCACATGCCACAAGAGTGCTTTGCTAATGCTATTGGTCGGTGAGATAATCCATAGGTGTCGGTGGTTTAATTAAGAGAAAAGAATTTCTTCCAGGAGCGTCTTTGAAATACAGATTGGAGGGAAAGAGATTTCCAGGCAGGCTGTTTCTAGACTAAGAGCGAAGAGTAACAGTAACAGTATCAGCAGCATCAATTATAGGTAGAGGTCGTTAGCTTCAAGCTAATCCATTCTGTGACAGGCAACCTATCTGAAAATCAACACATATCGTGGAAGATGCCGGAATGATGGCCAAAGTTGAACGAAGGCTATAGGTATCAAAAGGATTTGTTGCAACTACGGCACCAGAGTCATGCAATGAGGTGTTGCCCAAAGGCAGTACCAGGTTCAGAGGAAGGTCCATGGGCTTGTTAGGGCCAGTTAAGAGTGCCAAATGGGTAAGGAGCTCCTGTAAATACTCCTCCTAGTCCATGGGTACCCTCGGCACGGCTGGTAGTGCTGACACTGCATGGAAACCACTCCCTACCCTGCCCATCATGCCAGTAAACCTGCCAGATGACACATCTTGCATCAATAGAGCCACCTCGGCCGACAAGAGATATGGACGACCATAAACCCGCCAAGAGTCATACCCAGCTTTGCCCACCACCGAAACCAACGGGCAGCCTCCAGTTACCTAAGAACACGCTAGGCCACCCATCGGAACTCCGGAAGGCAGCTCTCTTGATAACTGTTATTTTTAATTCACAATACCCAAGTTCTACCTTCAGCACACCCTCCATACTCTAATTTTCCTCAGCAGCAACAGCCCTCTTTACAGAAATAGCTATCACTGTCACCACTACTCTAAACAGATACTCATCAACTCTGGCATATATAATTTCTGGTTCAAAAGTAATCAAAATTATCAATAAATTGCTCTGTAATGTCCTATCAGTACTTATCCAGCAAGCTATTACAGTGGAACCTTGGTTTTCGTCTTTAATTTGTTCCAGAAAGTCTGACGAAAACCGAATTTGACGAAAACTGAAGCAATATTTCCCATAAGAAATAATGTAAATCCAATTAATCTGTTCCAGAGAATAACTATAGTTTTACATACAGAAAACAATAATAAATAAATATAAAGGACTAATGAAATGGATAAATGAACATTTAACATAGCTTTTACCTTTATTGAAGACTCTTGTTGGCATATGGAAGACGGCGAGGAGGGGAGAGGGAGGAGAGATTATTGTTTGGAATGGGAATCCCCTTCCTTATGGAAGGGGATTCCCCTATCCGGGGAATACTTCCCTTCTTTATCTTTTACTGACACTAGCACCAGCTTGAGTCACTGGACCCCTGTCGCACAAAAAATCTGTCCAGAGAGGTCTGTTTCTGGTGTTTTTTTAAGATTTGCCTAAAATGGGACAAGGCATCGTCATTGAACATGTTGCAGACACAGCTTGCAACATCTTTGTTAGGGTGATATTTCTTCACAAAACTTTGCAACTCACTCCACTTTGCACATATGTCCTTAATCACTGAAGAAGGCACATTCTCCCCTCTCTTTTCCTCCTCCTCTGAAGCAATTTCCTCAGCTGCGGTCTCTTGCTGTTCCAGTTGAAGGTGTTGCAGCTCTTCAGTGGTTAGCTCTTCCCTTTGGTCGTCCACCAACTCTTCCACATCCTGGCCACTCACATCCAATCCCATGGACTTCCCCAAAGGCACTCGGAACTTTCTTTGGCCTCATGGTGGCTTATTTAGCAGTCGCACTCAATAAACAAGCACAAAAACAATGGTTATGAAATGTTTCATATGAACATGCAGGGTAATGTTCACTCCACGAGAAACAAAGCCAGACTGACTCAGAACGCATGCGTGGGATGCTTTGTATGGGCGCGGGCAAGCAGACACGTTTGGTATGGCGGACGAAAACCGAAGTGATAAACGAAAACTGAGACAAAATTTTGATGAAAAAGGTAGTCGAAAACCGAATTAGACGAAAATAATGGCAAACGAAAACCGAGGTTGCATTGTAACATATTGCTTTGGACACTCATTCATATACAACACCCCTTCCATGGCACATTGCCACACGGATTCCCATCCCTTCGTCCTAATTATTGTTTTGCCATCCATTATCTGGCAAGAAAGGCTTCTCTCCTTTGCTTCCATATATTATTTCCTCCGGCGCTGAGGTAGGGAGCTGAGTTTCTCCAATTACCAGTCACGATGTTTCCTAATCTGCAAACTATTTTCTTCATATCAGCCGCAACATACCAACAGCCTCTTATTCCTATCCCTGTTATTCATCTCTCTTATTCCTATTCCTATCCCTTGTTCATGAATTTAATCTTAAGAGTCTCCAACTACAAGAACAGTCTTCCCATTAATAGAGGAGTTTATTGTATCGTTCGTGATGGAGGAACCACATTCGTCAAGCATTAATCCTTCCTTTATGACTAAATTCTATTCATTGCAACTGGAATTGTTGGTATTCACTTCTTTGTTATCTCTCAGACGGTCTATCTCTTTCCTAGCTTCCTTCAGCTCTGCTGTCACTTGAAGATACAGCTTTTAAAAACTCAGAGAATAAATCCTTAACACTTCAGTAGCACTAACCCAGACAGTTCATTAAGCATGTCTTCACAGGACACAGGTCAGCTCAATACTTCCACATTTAATCAACTTTTCATTTCCTAGAAATTCCTTTCAGCCAGAATCTGTGTCTGCAATTCAAATTTTCGGGGAAGTGTAATGCAAGGAGAGATCCCTTTCTTGTTGTTTCTATAATTTTTAAATCCCTGATATCATATAACATTATATGAAACTTTTATTGATGAAGTTTGTGACTTGAAAAAATGTAAAGTTTTCATTTTACTGCATTTGTCTTTTACCATACCTCAGTGATATGGAGTTTCAGCAGGTGCGTGTGAATATAAGTTTTATTGGGCGGAAGTGCTAGAGACGCCGTGGGTATCACTCCACTGACTCGAAATAACCTTATCCATAACGTCTACTACTACCTTTCAGGTAACAAATTATAACAGAATATTAACTTAATGCAGCAGAGTTTTTCATCTACTTAGGGCAAGACACTCATGTCAGTAGCAGTCACTGATTACACTGAATTATTATTCTCAAGACACGTTTATGTCATTCTTGGTAAGAATAATGAAGCATATAACAGCCGTCTCAACAAGTCATCGAGTTGATTAAAGTTTAAGATACAAACCTCATCTGGTGAAGTTATCTTGATTTGGAAGGTTGATGTTATTAGAGAGTTGATTTCCCTAGGGGGCGATCAGGTGGTGTTTAATTAGGTCTCGATGATTTAAATCTACACTTCCCTCACTCTCTCTTAATGATGTGACCTAAGCATAAATTACTGTTTTTCTCCAAGTGTCTTTTTACTTGTACAAGAATGAAAATCATTCAATAAATATATTAAATTATCACTAAAATCACCACGCAACACAACTATTGGACAGTTGCTGCTGCCAGAGGTTATAATTCCTGCTAGGCGTTACTAGGCTTGGTTTATCGAGTTTAAAGTCTATCAACTAGACAATCTTTTATATGTGTCGTGCCGAATAGGTACAACTGGTCAATTAGTAAGAACTCATTTAAAATTAAGTCCTTTCTAAAATTTTCTCTTATACTTTTAAAGATGCATTTTTTCATTTATGTTAATGCAAAAATTAATAATTTTGCACCAAAAGTACCTTAGAAAACTTACCTAACCTTATTATAACAAGCGCAAATTAAGTTAGCCTAATCCAAGTAAATATATTTTCGATAAGTTTACAATAATTTAACAATAAACAAACACAATGAAATATATTTTCTCGCTAGGTTCAGAATGATTTTTGCAAAATTATTGCATACACAAATTTTCGCTTGCCTTATTCGGCAAGAAGAGCGTTGCTAATTAAGCCAAAATCGCAAGTTTTACCTATTCGGCACGACATATATATATTTTATTGGGGTAACATTTCGCTCTCCAGGAACTTTGTTGTTCATTATCTACATTAATGACATTGTAGATAAGACACAGGTCAACATATTTGATGAGGAAACATTTCGTCATGAGTTGCTTCTTAAATCATAATACAGAGACTGCTAAACAAACACACACACACACACACACACACACACACACACACACACACACACATGTGACTGCTATCATGGGAGCTTGTAAACACTTACACTTACCTCGTATTACTAGCTTGGCTTCATCCTATTTCATGAGGTGGGCTTCTGTTCTCAGGTATTAGAAACGGGCATTGTTCTTGTCGTCACGGTTGTGTGAGTACTTATGATCTCTGTTTCTCCCACATACTTCTTATTACACCCCTGATAATACATGATGTAAATTACTGCAGAGGTAATTGTGTTGTCAGTCTATTTTCTTATTATAAAGTCTTTGGTAGAGGCTGAACAGTTAGTTGGTATTTTAAATTGGCTACGTCCCTTTGTCAGGGACTAGTTCGATTTTACAGCTTTATACATCACTAGTAAGTTATACAGTGGACCCCCGGTGTTCGTACTGCTCCAAACTCGAACAATTATGTAAGTGTATTTTTGTAAGTGCCTTTGTAAGTGTATTTTTGGGGGTCTAAAAGGACTAATCTAATTTACATTATTCCTTATGGGAACAAATTCGTTTGGTAATGGCACTTGAACAGCATTCTGGAACGAATTAATTACGAACACCGGGGGTCCACTTAATAGATAAATTTTCCAAAAAACTGACAAGTTGTTAAATGAGACACTTGTGTTACACTTGAGTATCTTTATTATGGAAAAGTTTCGCCAGCCAATGGCTTCCCTAGTCCAATACAGAGAAGATCAGGAGGAATTTGAGGTAATCAGTCCCTCAGTCTAGAGTCGATGTGATCAGGTCATCAGTCTTGATGAAAGTACATCATATGCGCCGAGAAGGGACTCATATACTGCAGAAGGGACTCATATACTGCAGAAGGGACTCATATACTGCAGAAGGGACTCATATACTGCAGAAGGGACTCATATACTGCAGAAGGGACTCATATACTGCAGAAGGGACTCATATACTGCAGAAGGGACTCATATACTGCAGAAGGGACTCATATACTGCAGAAGGGACTCATATACTGCAGAAGGGACTCATATACTGCAGAAGGGACTCATATACTGCAGAAGGGACTCATATACTGCAGAAGGGACTCATATACTGCAGAAGGGACTCATATACTGCAGAAGGGACTCATATACTGCAGAAGGGACTCATATACTGCAGAAGGGACTCATATACTGCAGAAGGGACTCATATACTGCAGAAGGGACTCATATACTGCAGAAGGGACTCATATACTGCAGAAGGGACTCATATACTGCAGACAGGTGAGGCGAAACACTTGGAGGCAGCAGCAAAGCAGAAAGGCCGCAGCAACACAGAGGAAGCAGCAACACAAAGGGGCAGCAGCAACAAAGAAAGACAGCAGTAGTAACACAAGCAGGCAGCAACAACAACAGAGACAGTAGCAAAACAAAAGATGAAGAAGCAACACAAACAGGCAGCAGCAACACAGAGAAAATAACAAACACAGACTAGTTGGATCATAACCAGGTATAATTCAAGAGGTCATTGTCGACTCTTTCTCCTGTACAAGCTTATCCTCGACCATCTTTCCTGTACATGGTCATCCTTGACCACCTCTCGCGGCAGCCAATTTTCACACCACAACTGATAAGTGTGCAGGTGTGTAGAAAAGGCAGCCAGCCAGTCAGCCGACAAGTGAATAACAAAGTCACATGCAAAACAAGAGTGAATACTTCATTTAACACCATTTCGCTCAAGGGGAATTTTGTCATGTTAGTTATATCATAACTATGAAGCCTCAGGTTTACGCTGTTGTCTTCCATACGTGCGAGTTGAACGTTTCCTGGTGCGCGTCCAATCCTTACGCTGTTTTCATTCGGTAATTGGGGTTAAATATACTTTTACGTAACCATATTCAACCTAACTTGAAAAACAGAATTAAAAAGATAACTGGGGGTTTTAAGGATGTAACATCAGTGATCACATAATATACAAATAGCCTAACACACTAAGGATAAATTGCTCTTTTACAAGGAAGAGCCACTGGTTGCGTTCCCTCATCTGTGAGCTCATTACGTGTTTAGGACTCCGTTCAAGATCAGTTAGGCTCATCATTTCATCAATTACTGCCCAGCACCGGAGCTGACAGCCGAGCGACGCACTCTGTCAAGCGTAATAACAAGAATTCTGATAGTACAGGGTCTTCTGCCCTATCCTGACACTTCCATTTTTTACTGTTTAAAATACGAAACACACACACACACACACACATACACAAACACACACACACACACACACACACATATCCTATGAGAAGAGATTAGGGGAACTCAACCTTATGACACTAGAGGGGATATGATAATGACGTACAAAATACTGAGAGGAATTGACAAGATGAACTGGGACAGAATGTTTCAGAGTTGAAAAATATGAACACGAGGGCACAGCTGAAAGTTAGGAAGTATTTCTTCAGCTATAAGAGTTATTAAGACTTGAACTGGTAGAGGCGGAGTTTATACATAGCTTTGAGAAGAGGTACGAAAAGGTTCTTGAGCTACCAGCGAAGACGCTATTTCATAAATATACAGAAAACCAACAAATAACTTTCCTTATTTACACTATTATTATTCACATCATGATAGAGTTAATAGATGAAGAAATTTTTAAGATTTATGAAATAGCGAATGATCTAAAATACCAAAAAAATCTTTTGAAATTGCCAGAAATATATAGTTTACGGTTCGAAAAGTGACAAACCATGATATTCAACCAAGAATATGTTGTTTCTCCCTTACCATGAACACCTTAATAGACCTTCTTTACTTCAAATTTTTAATATCAAAGTTGTAGTTAAAAATTTTGATACAGTAAAAATAAAAAACTTTTAGTTAAGATTTCCCCCCAAAATGTAGATGGTTGTGTCTATAAGATTCCACGTAAAAATGCAATAAAAAAAATTACGGTCAAACTGGAAAAAAGCCTTGAACGAAGATTACAACAACATAAATATAGCATTAGAACTGGACAAGAGTCTAATGCTCTCTTTATTCATGGGAGAGATTTTAACCATCCAATTGATTTTCAAAATGCCGAGAAAGTTGTATTAAGCAGGTCCATGGTTGAGAGAAATATAATCGAAAAATGCTTAATAAAAATTAGTATTGATTTTAATATGAATATTACTTAACGGTTATATAAATTAGATTCATTTATAATTAATAGAATGTGTGAGGAATTTATGCTGTGCCTGATATATATTACTCATAAATTGTAGTTAACATGTGACATGGCCAAATATTCACTACACTCCCATGGTCAGCATGCTGAGTCAGGTGTCGGGGTCATAAGTGAGATAATACCTCAACTTCACAAGCCTTCTGCTGTCCAATTATTTTTACAGTTCCTTAATAATGTGAGAAATCACGAAAGCGCTTTGAAATTCAATATTTTTTACAATTTATATGTACTCACCTAATTGTGGTTGCAGGGGTCGAGACTCAGCTCCTGTGTGTGTTTGTGTGTGTGTGTATGTGTGTGTGTGTGCATGTGTGTATGTGTGTGTGCATGTGTGTATGTCGTGCCGAATAGGTAAAACTTGCGATTTTGGCTTAAATAGCAACGTTCCTCTTGCCGAATAAGGCAAGCGAAAATTTGGGTATGCAATAATTTCTCAAAAATCATTCTGAACCTAACGGAAAAAATATATTTCATTGTGTTTGTTTATTATTAAATTATTGTAAACTTATCTATAATATATTTAGTTGGATTAGGCTAAATTAAATCGTGTTTGTTATAATAAGGTTAGTAAGTTTCTAAGGTTCTTTTGGTACAAAATTATTAATTTTTACATTAACATAAATGAAAAAAAAAAAATTAAACGTATAAGAGAAAATTTTAGAAAAGACTTAATTTTAAATGAGTTTTTGCTAATTGACCAGTTTTACCTATTCGGCACGACATATACACTTAAAGCACAAACGGGAGAAATATTCTTTACAAACATTACCTCTCAGTCCATAATAAGATATATAATGTGTGTGTGTGTGTGTGAAGGAACATACATGTAACAAAGAATCAGCACCAAAAACTGTGACTTTACTGTCACTAAACACAACCCCTGAAGGTTTCATGGCACATCTATTCTCATACCTCCTCAAAGTCGTTCATTAAGACTTATCTTGAGTTTATGGACTATATGGCTTAAAGGGGTATGAAAATAGATGTGCCATGAGAGCTTTAGGAGCTGTGGGACAAGACAGTGGGATCACAAGTGGTGCCGTTGATGTAGATCGATCACATAAATGCTGTCTGTAAATTCTTCTTCTTATAAACACTGTCGATCTTTTGTACAGCAATAGGCCTGCTACAGCCTGGACAACGGTTCAAGTTCTCGTCCATTCCTCTGCTTATTCATTGAGAATCATTCATTATGACTTACTTTCTACCTGGAGTCTACCTGGAGGGTGTTCCAGGGTTTATCGCCTCCGCGGCCCAGTCCTTGACCAGTCCTCCTTGAGTTCATGGACTACAGGGTTTTGAGGGGTATGAGAATAGACGCACCATGAAAGCTTTTTTCAATAATAGTAATATAATAATAATAATAATAATAATAATAATAATAATAATAGAGAAAGAGAAAGGGTCACAGTGGTGCCGCTGATACAGAAAGTCACAGTGCTGTCTGTCTGTAAAATATTCTTATTTCAAGCTTAGCAGTTCGGTGGTATAGCATTGGGCCTTCTACGTATCCCGACCATGGTTCAAGTTCCCTTTTATTATTTTATATATATATATGTCGTGTCGATTAGGTAAAACTGGTCAATTAGCAAGAACTCATCTAAAATTAAGTCCTTTCTAAAATTTTCTTTTATACGTTTAAAGATATATTTTTTCATTTATGTTAATGTAAGAATTTATAATTTTGTACCAAGAGAAATTTTGAAAACCTACCTAACCTTATTACAACAAGCGCAATTTAATTTAGCCTAACCCAACTAAATATATTTTAGATACGTTAACATTAATTTAATAATAAACAAACACAATTAAATATTTTTTTTTCGTTATGTTCAGAATGATTTTGGCGAAATTATTGCATACACAAATTTTCACTTGTCTTATATGGCAAGATGAGCATTGCTATTTAAGCCAAAATCGCAAGTTTTACCTAATCGCACGACATATATATATATATATATATATATATATATATATATATATATATATATATATATATATATATATATATATATATATATTTATATATAATATGTCGTGCCGATTAGGTAAAACTGGTCAATTAGCAAGAACTCATTTAAAATTAAGTCCTTTCTAAAATTTTCTCTTATACGTTTAAAGATATATTTTTTTAATTTATGTTAATGTAAAAATTAATAATTTTGTACCAAAAGAAACTTTGAAAACCTACCTAACCTTATTATAACAAGCGCAATTTTATTTAGCCTAACCCAACTAAATATATTTTAGATTCGTTTATAATAATTTAATATTAAACAAACACAATGAAATATATATTTTTCGTTAGGTTCAGAATGATTTTGGTGGAATTATTGCATACACAAATTTTCACTTGTCTTATATGGCAAGAAGAGCGTTGCTATTTAAGCCAAAATCGCAAGTTTTACCTAATCGGCACGACATATATATATATATATATATATATATATATATATATATATATATATATATATATATATATATATATATATATATATATGTTCTGGAAAAATTGCTTTACCAACTCCAAGGCTGAGGGACTAATTACCTCATCTTTTGTATATAGTTCTACTGTCTTCAAGTTATGTCCTATAATCTGTATTGATAAAGCCACTGGATGGCGAAACGTCTATAATAAAGATACCCAGATGTTGCACATGTGTCTAATTTTCATCAAGGAATATATGGTTGAGAGAGCAATCTGAGACGATGTATGTGTGCTCAATCCTCCCAGTCTGATCGCAATAGTGATTTGCAGCCATTGTCATTTTTAAAGAGAATGGTTTGGAACTTTCTCGGGCACATCAGCAAGGTATCATACTCACTCATTTTAGGGCATTTGAAGGATGGGTCACATCGTGCACAGTAGATTGGTTTAGGGAGGGATAGACATACTGTGAGGAAATGGAAAGTATCGTGGGAGCAGATATTTCCTCTCCAAGTATACTTACCTATTTTTGTGGTTACAGGGGTCTATTTGCAGATTCTGTGTGTACTCACCTAGTTGTGGTTGCAGGGGTCGATTCATAGCTCCTGGCCCCGCCTCTTCACTGGCCGCTATTCGGTCACTCTACCCGCTCCATGAGCTTTATCATACCTATCCTTAAAGCTATGTATGGATCCTGCCTCCACTACATCACTTCCCAGACTATTCCAATTCCTGTCATCTCTATGACTGAAAAAATACTTCCTAACATCCCTGTGGTTCATCTGAGTCTTCAACTTCCAACTGTGACCCCTTGTTGCTGTGTCTCATATCTGGAACATTCTGTCTCTGTCCACCTTGTCGATTCCTCTCAGTATTTTATATGTCGTTATCATATCCAATCTATCTCTCCTGTCTTCCAGTGTCGTCAGGCCGATTTCCCTTAACCTCTCCTCGTAGGACATACCCCTTAGCTCAGGGAATAGTCTTCTTGCAAACCTTAGCACTTTCTCTAGTTTCCTTACATGCTTGGGTAGGTGAGGGTTTAAAATTGGCGCTGCATACTCCAATATGGGCCTAACGTACACAGTGTACAGGGTCCTGAATGAATCCTTATTAAGATGTCGGAATGCTATTCTTAGGTTTGCTAGGCGCCCGTATGCTGCAGCAGTTATTTGGTTGATGTGCACCTCAGGAGATGTGCCTGGTGTTATACTCACCCCAAGATCCTTTTCCTTGAGTGAGGTTTGTAGTCTCTGTCCCCCTAGACTGTACACCGCCTGCGGTCTTTTTTGCCCTTCCCCAAACTTCATGACTTTGCACTTGGTGGGGTTGAACTCCCGGAGCCAGTTTCTGGACCAAGCCTGCAGCCTGTCCAGATCTCTTTGTAGTCTTTCCCGGTCCTCGTCCGATTGAATTCTTCGCATCAGCTTCACATCATCTGCAAACAGGGACATTTCTGAGTCTATTCTTTCCGTCATGTCGTTCACATATATTAGAAACAGCACCGGTCCTAGGACTGACCCCTGTGGAACCCCGCTCTACACAGGCGCCCTCTCTGACACCTCGTCATGTACCATGACTCGCTGTTGTCTTCTCGAAAGGTATTCCCTGATCCATTGCAGTGCCTTCCCTGTTATCCCTGGCTAGCGGCCCGCAAGGGTGGGACGAGAGGGAAGAAAGGCGAATAAAATGAAGGACAAATACAAGGCAAAAGAAAAGAAAGAAAGGAAAACCCCTTCTCCTTTTTTCTCCTATGGGTTTTCCTTTCTTTCTTTTCTTTTGCCTTGTATTTGTCCTTCATTTTTTTCGCCTTTCTTCCCTCTCGTCCCACCCTTGCGGGCCGCTAGCCTCATTGCAGTGCTCCTTCCCATATGACTGTCTCCTCTACTACTATTACTACTACTACTACTTCCACTACTTACTCCATCATTACCCCACTCTCTTGTACCCTCCCCTGTCTGCCTGCCTATAAATACCCTTCCACTGTCTCTGTGTGTTAGTGTGACTTTGTAAATGGTCCAAGTCGGGCCGAAACGTCGTCGTAAGCTCCTCTCTTTTATATGTGCGGGTTGTGTGTGTATTGTTCCAGTCACGGTATTGTGCCTTTTTTGTTAGTTATATATGGTAATATATATTACAACAATGTGGTGACATACCTGTAGCTTTCTTGGAACGTTCCTTACATAAACTACCTATATATCAATGGCTGTCTCCCTTAAAGGAAGTGTCACCCAAAGAAAAAAAGACATTCTCCATCTTTCATTTAGTTCCTGTATTTCAGAAGTGTTCTGACGAATATACACCATATCTGACGACGATCTCAAGTGGAAGTCGAATTATAAAGACAATCTATCACTCATGCTTCTATCTCCACGTCTATACTCATCGGTTAGCCGGAATTTAGTCCTGGAGGTGGGAATTATGTGAAGGAGGGATGGACATCTTTCGCAGTTCTTAAACTCCAGTATGGGCACGTCTCTGGCAAGACAGTGATGGAGTGAGCAATGATGAAAGTGTTTCTTCTTTTTCGGGTCACCCTGCATCGGTGGGAGATGGCTGGTGTTTTATATATATATATATACATATATATATATATATATATATATATATATATATATATATATATATATATATATATATAAATATATATATATATATATATATATATATATATATATATATATATATATATATACACACATACATAAATGAAATATTTTTTTCGTTAGGTTCAGAATGATTTTTGCAACATTATTGCATGCACAAATTTTCACTTGCCTTATACTGCAAGAAGAGCGTTGCTATTTAGGCCAAAATCGCAAGTTTTACTTATACGGCACGATATATATATATATATATATATATATATATATATATATATATATATATATATATATATATATATATATATATATATATAATTCACATAAGCATTTGCAAATGCGCACATATTATTTGTAAATCGTCATACCTTAACCTCATATCTTAAGATGAGTCGAGAGAATAAGTAATGTTACATTTAATTATGACTTCCTTTCATTACTGAACTTATAAATCAGGCTTTTTTTACTATAAAATCGAAATAGACAACAAATATATATAAGACTACAAGTTGAATTACAACGCGCGAAAAAGTCACTAAGGCCACCCACACAAAAAGTATTATTCCCAAAAAACCCATATAACCATTTCCACTCTGAAAATTATGCAGCTGAACTTCCAAAGCAGTTCCAGAGTGTAATGGCTTCCAGTTTTCCATTAGAACAAGTTCACACACTATTCCGCGGACTCTGCCATATATTCCCCACCCAAACTTTTAATTGTTTACCAGATTTCATCGGAAAAGGGGCCCCACAAACGTCATTAAATTGAAGTAGAGACAATTAACCTTTGCAAAGCTAACGAAACACTACCTTGCCATTTTTTGCGAAGTTGGCACCCTCTTCAGGATTTTAATTGGTGCTAGGCTGGTGCTCGTTAGCCCGAGGACCATCAGTTAGTGGGAGCTGAGGTGGGGGAGGGGGAAGTCTTACAGTGTGTGGGGGGAAGGGGGGAGATTGCGTGGCAGAGTGCGAGTGTGTGTATTTGTGTTTGTGTGTGTGTGTGTGTGTGCGCGTGCGTGCGTGTGTGTGCGTGCGTGCGTGTGTGTGTGTGTGTGTGTGTATGCGTGTGTGTGTACTCACCTAATTGTGCTCACCTAATTGTGGTTGCAGGGGTCGAGACTCAGCTCCTGGCCCCGCCTCTTCACTGATCGCTACTGGCTCCCCTCTCTCCCTGCTCCATGAGCTTTATCATACCTCGTCTTAAAGCTGTGTATGATTCCTGCCTCCACTACATCATTTGCTAGACTATTCCACTTCCTAACTACTCTATGGCTGAAGAAATACTTCCTAACATCCCTTTGACTCATCTGAGTCTTCAACTTCCAATTGTGACCCCTTGTTTCTGTGTCCCCTCTCTGGAACATCCTGTCTCTATCCACGTTGTGTGTGTGTGTGTGTGTTAGTTACCATTTTGTCCTAGGCACATGTCGATTAGACACTAGGCCTGTTGTATGTATGTGTGTGTGTAACGAAACACTTCAAAATATTTCGGCCCCGCCGGGAATTGAACCCGGGCCCTCCGTTCGTGAAGCAAGAGCACTAGCCATCGGGGCGTGTGTGTGTGTGTGTGTGTGTGTGTGTGTGTATGTGTGTATGTTTGTGTGAGTACATGTGTGTGTGTGAATAAGTGCGAAGATGAGTGTGAAAGAGTTAGTTAATCAGGTAAGTTTCTGATGGATAGAATCAGAATGGGATTAGCTTGGAAGCGGAAAACGATAAGGGAATGAGTGGAGAGAAGAGGTGGGGAAGAATAAGGAAGGAAAGAGAGAATAAGGGAGAAGGGGAAGAGTGGAGGGGGAGAAGGAGAAGGGAGAAAGTGGGCGAGGAAGGCAGAGTAAAAGGAGCTTACACACGCTGTTAAGGGGTGAGAGAGACGTAGATATAAAAGTTTGTTATGGGATCATTCCCTTTTTTTCTTCTGCTGCTGTTGATAGTGGCCAACACCTGACACACACACACACACACATACACACACACAAACACACAACCAGGAGCTGTGAATCGACTCCTGCAGCCATATATAGGTGAATACACGCACACAGGCACATTCCCTGTATTGGGAATGAGGATATCATGTGGGACGGCATACTATGCATATTCCAAATGATTCGTTTATTTCACGTGAGATAGGTCATGTACCCAGGATGCAGCACGCATATCCTTTCTGGATCTCCTAACTGATTTTCTAGACTAGAAAGAAGTATGTTAGCTGCTCATGGGTTCTAGATTCTTATGAGATGTTTATTTTCAAACTCTTTAAAGAACTTGAATCTGCACTTTCACTATGATCGAAGAAATTTCGTTCCTCTCAAGTCTAATGTATAGCGCTTTGCAAGGTCTCTCTCTCTATTGGTGGTGTAATATGTCTCTTGTAACTTAGGTTCATAGGCGGTAAGAATAATAACTCCCAGGATGCTGTTGGCTGCCATTATCTGTGTCTAATGGCATTGTGTGTGTGTGTGTGTGTGTGTGTGTGTGTGTGTGAGTGTGTGTGAGAGAGAAACCTGTGATAAGCAAGGGTCTGTAGTGAAGCCTCCCTTGATGCTACTGACCTCCTCTTGTCTTGCATTGTTTCCCATTAATCTTATGTCTCAATAAGTGTTGCAAACTCTCATATCAATTTTTCCTTCGACAAAGAATAGAGAGACACAGTACTGTGACTTGAGCAATACACAAATAACCCGCACAAAGGCTTTCGGTCCGACTTAGGCCATTAAGTAGTCACACAAAGAAGCGCGAAGGGAGGGGAGACAGAATATATACGAGAGGAGAGGTAGTTGTAAGTAGTAGTAGTTGTAGTAATAGTAGCAGTAGTGGTAGCTGCGCCGTATATCCACCCCAGGTTCAACACAACTTTCACCCTATTCGGCTGTATGCATCTTTCAACACCGGCCCATATTTGTCTTCAAATTTTATCTTACCTACCACCATACAATCTTCCAATTTCTTCATTCCTTATTCTCTGAATAAAATTCCCACCATACACTGATTTCAAACGAGATATGTCCACTACTTCCAAAATCGCTCCATGCTAGACCTGGTCATGGGCCGGACCGCGGGGGTGTTGACCCCCGGAACACCCTCCAGGTAGGCCATTCGTAGTTTAAGATTGGCACCACTTGACTCTGTATTCATTGAAAAATTTGTTTCAACTGATTCATCAAAATTTCTGCAGTGTGCTTATAGCATGCCCCAGGGGTCAGTAGATTTAAGTACTAGGCACGTGTTTCTTATTGTTAATTGATTTTTCTTGTCATTTACATAAGTTCCTTGTAAAATAACTTTCTGAACTAGAAAAAACAGTATAGCAATCGATTGTGTGTGAAGAAGTTGAAGGAGGAAATGAAAGGTGGATTGTGTGTTACAGTAGCTCACTTGTGTAAACAAATTGGTGTTAGTTGACACACAGTGGTAGAGTGGTCGACTCACCCAACAAGATACACGGATTCAATCCCTTGGAGAGGAGAGATTTATGGACAAGTCCCCTTACACATGCTGTTCATGTTCACCTGTGGACTAGTCGCATGTTGTGGGTCGCATCCTAAGGAAGAATCTAAAAAAGAACCATAATATAAACAAGTAACACTGACTTTATTGTGATTTTTGGATTAACCCTTCATCGTAAATAATCCTAAGCAATTATTATTATTTTTATTCAGGATTTAAAAGATGCGTTAGCTCACTCTTCTGTGGCATAGTGACCACAAAAATCACGATTCAACAAGAGAGCCGAATAATTGACTAATAAGGAAACTTTAGTATTATTAATAAAAACACATTTTTTTATTAAATTCCAAATTAAAACTTTGAGAAATAATACAGACAGGTGAGAAATAAAAAAAATGGCACTCAGAACGAGAATTAGGGAAGGCAAATCACATATAACATTTAGGATAAATGGAATGTTATAAATAATTAAATGTCAGCCATTTACGTCGGTACACTTCTCCCCCATTCTGATTATATCCCCAAATGGATAATCCACGCCTATTATAGGTGGGGCAGCCAGCGCTGTGAGCACTGCATGAATACCCACGGCTGACTCATCTTTCCAGCTCCAGACTCCGACCCTAATTGACTTTCTAACTCATTTATACTCCCCTGGCAACCTCATAGGGAGGCGGGGTTCACAAGGCGTGGCTTACACGCGGCTCACTCGTTTTTCTTGCAAATCCTCAAATGAAAACACACTTTACTCGTTATCAAGGTATCAAAAGTCTCTCACATTCTAATATACTGTTAAAGCGGATCGTGTCAACTGCTTAATCTACCCATACTAATACTTTTCTAAGATATGATTATCAGTTTTGCTCGTAGATGACTTTAGGGGTTGTTTCAGGTACATAGGCTCACTGTCTCCGATTTCCAGATTGTTACATATTCTCCAGAAAAATTAGTCAGTCCATTTGCAAAATGTAACTAGGAGAGATGCGGTTAGCATCAATGATTACTCTTCTAGTGGGAGAAAATAAACAGGAGAGTGAACGGGTGTTAAATGATCGAAACCAACAGGTGAATATAGTTTAGGTATCGAGTCTGAATTGCGATTGCGCTGAATTATCCACACTGGTACATTGCCACAAAAAGTACAAAATAGTGTGCAATCAAGCTCTTATATTATTATTTATACCAAATATTGACATTTCAGTTCATTGACAGTAACGCAGGATCACATAATCAATTGTTACAGTGTAGCTAAGCTCGTAGCATAAGATATTACCCCCCTCCCCACACACAAAGTCTGTTGGTCTTACAGTAGTGTGTAAATTAAATGGGACAAGAGTAATTTTTTTATCTCATAATATGTCTTAGTCTTTGGCTTAATTATTTTAGTTTGGGTTCTTCTCAGAAAAGTTTGTTATTGACTTCTGGCAACCGTCTAGCTGTGGTGTTACCCTGCGACTTTCATCAGAGCTACAACAGCTGTTGTTCTGTAAGGTTATTCCTCCAAGCGTGCTCCGTGAGTGAATGTGATTTCGCCAAATTCTTACCTTCAGTTCATGATTACTGCTGAAATTTATGATGGATGTTACACCTAGGAAGCGCCCAGGTATTGTAGCTTTAAGAAAACATGCTGATTTGAGTATCAGACATGTCGTCGAAAATTTGAGCCTAGCAAAATCAGCTGTTGGTCGGATTCTGAAGAGAGCTGACGACACTGGTGACTGTGGTACGCTGCATCGAGGAGGAGGAGGAGGAGGAGGAGGAGGAGGAGGAGGTGGTGGTGGTGGTGGTGAAGGAGGAGGAGGAGGTGGAACATAATGCAAGACAGCACCTCACGATGGCAGAACTGCATGAAAGAAACAATTATTGACTGTTGCTAAGAAAAAAACTGCTGCGGTGCGCACTCGATCATAAGGGATGGACGACATATGAATTGAGAAATGTTGTTTTCAGATGAAGCACATTTTGAAGTAAGAGCACTATCGACAAGTGCTTTTGACAACCAGTAACTAACACAATAGGCCAGGTAATAAGCAATGACATTATCATCTAACAAATATACGTAAAGTTATATAATAGTTTCCTATGTCATTTCATACCTATTATGCAATAAGCATTCCCTTATATATTCAACATAAGAACATAAGAACATAAGAAAGGAGGAACACTGCAGCAGGCCTGTTGGCCCATACTAGGCAGGTCCTTCACAATCCGTCCCACTAACAGAATATTTGCTCAACCCAATTTTCAATGCTACCCAAGAAATAAGCTTTGACAATTCTACCCACTCATGCGCGAGTCCCCCTCAAATCCAACCCCTCTCACTCATGAATTTATCCAACCTAAATTTTAAACTACCCAAGGTCCTAGCTTCAATAACCCTACTAGGCAGACTGTTCCACTCATCAACTACCCTATTTCCAAACCAATACTTTCCTATATCTTTTCTAAATCTAAACTTATCTAACTTGAATCCATTATTGCGGGTTCTCTCTTGGAGAGATATCCTCAAGACCTTATTTATATCCCCTTTGTTAATACCCATTTTCCACTTGTATACCTCGATCATGTCTCCCTCATTCTACGTCTTACAAGTGAATGTAATTTTAGGGTCTTCAATCTTTCTTCGTAAGGAAGATTTCTAATGCTATGTATTAATTTAGTCATTCTACGCTGAATGTTTTCTAACGAATTTATGTCCATTCTGTAATATGGAGACCAGAACTGAGCTGCGTAATCTAGGTGAGGCCTTACTAATGATGTATAAAGCTGTAATATAACCTCTGGACTTCTGTTGTTAACACTTCTTGATATAAATCCCAGTAATCTATTTGCCTTATTACGTACGCTTAGGCATTGCTGTCTTGGTTTAAGGTTGCTGCTTACCATCACCCCCAAGTCCTTCTCGCAATCTGTATGGCTAAGTTCTACGTTATTTAACTTATAAGTGCTTGGGTTATGGACACTCCCGAGCTTCAGAACCTTGCATTTATCTACATTGAACTGCATCTGCCACTTTTCTGACCACGAATTAAGTTTGTCTAAATCTTCCTGAAGTTCTATGACATCTATGTTTGAATCAATTATCCTACCTATCTTCGTGTCGTCGGCGAATTTGCTCATATCACTAGTAATTCCCTCATCAAGGTCATTGATATATATTATAAATAACAATGGGCCTAAGACTGATCCCTGTGGAACACCACTTGTTACAAGTCCCCATTCGGATTTAACCCCATTTATGCACACTCTCTGCTTCCTATTGGTGAGCCATGACTCGATCCATGACAGCACTTTTCCCCCAATGCCATGAGCTGCCACTTTCTTTAACAGTCTCTGGTGCGGTACTCTATCAAAAGCCTTACTAAAGTCTAAATAAACAATATCGAATTCTTTATCGTGATCAACAGCCTCAAAAGCTTTACTGAAGAAGGTTAATAAATTAGATAGGCAGGAACGGCCCCTCGTGAATCCATGCTGGGTATCATTAATCAAATTATGGTTATCTAGATGGCTTCTAATAATATCAGCTATAATTGACTCTAGTAATTTGCCTACAATTGAGGTCAGGCTTATTGGGCGGTAGTTTGACGGTAGTGACTTGTCCCCTGCTTTAAAAATAGGAATTACATTAGCCATCTTCCACATATCAGACACTACACCTGTTTGAAGAGATAAATTAAAAATGTTAGATATTGGTTCACAGTTCCATTTTGCATTCCTTAAGAACCCTTGCAAAAAGCTCATCAGGACCCGGCGATTTATTTTGTTTCAGTCGGTCCAGCTGTTTCATAATCATTTCGCTAGTGACTGTGATATTACATAATTTATCTTCTTCTGGGCCTCTGTAAAAATTAATTACTGGGATATTATTAATGTCTTCCTGTGTGAAAACCGAGAGAAAATAATTATTAAAAATAGAGCACATATTCTCCTTGTCAGTAAGATGCCCAAAGTTATTTTTAAGGGGACCTATCTTATCCCTAACTTTTGTTCTATAAACCTGGAAAAAACTTTTTGGGTTAGTTTTTGAATCCCTAGCAACTTTAATTTCATAGTCCCGTTTAGCTTTTCTTATTCCCTTTTTAACGTCCCTCTTAATGTCAGTATACTGATTTATAAGATGACCCTCACCTCTTTTTATGCGCCTATAAATTCCTTTCTTCTGCCCTAAAAGATATTTGAGCCTATTATTCATCCATTTTGGGTCATTTCTACTTGATCTAATTTCTTTATACGGGATAAATGTTCTTTGGGAAGCCTGTATAGTGTTAAGAAAACTGTCATATTGATACCTCTCTTCTTCACCCCAGTCCACAGTTGATAAGTGTTCTCTAAGTCCATTATAATCTGCTAAGCGAAAATCTGGGACCATTACTGAATTATCCCTACTATCATACATCCATTCAATGCTAAAGGTAATTGACTTGTGGTCGCTTGAGCCGAGTTCCTCTGTAATTTCTAAATTATTAACAAGGGTTTCCTTGCTTGCCAGAACCAAGTCAAGTAGGTTATTTCTCCTTGTAGGTTCTGTTACAAACTGCTTCAAAAAGCAATCCTGAACTACTTCTAAAAAGTCGTTAGATTCTAAATTCCCTGTCATGAAATTCCAATCAATCTGACTAAAGTTAAAGTCCCCTAGAATTACTACGTTATCGTGTCTTGTGGCCTTAACAATTTCCTCCCAAAGTAGTCTCCCTTGTTCCCTATCTAAGTTTGGAGGACGGTAAATCACGCCTAAAATCAATTTTTCACACCCCTCTGAAAATTCTATCCAGACAGACTCTGTATGTGTTAATTCAGACTTTATACCCGTTTTTATGCAACAATTTAAATGATCACGGACATAGAGTGCCACCCCACCCCCTTTCCCGATACTTCTGTCTACTTGGAACAATTTAAAACCCTGAATGTGACATTCGGCAGGCAAGTCCCGATTTTTCATATTAAACCATGTCTCAGTTATTGCAAAAACATCAATATTACCCGTACTTGCAACTAATCTCAACTCGTCCATCTTATTCCTAGTTATTATAATTTTATAGTTATTATAATTTTATAAATAAAGTATGGGCCGAAAATTGGGTGAGATTAACAAGTTGAGAGAGACTACGGGAGAAGAATGGATTGGATGGTTGAAAACAGAATAGGAGATTTATTAGATGGGGAGTCGGAGGTATCGGGAAGATGGAGGGGATATTTTGAGGAGTTGTTAAATGATGAAGAAAGGAAAGCTGTGTTTTCATGCATTGGTCAGGGAGCTAGAGCATCTCTTAGGAGTGAGGAAGAGCCAGGTGTGAGTGTGGGGGAGGTGAGGCTCTGAGTAAAATGAAACGGGATGAAGCAGCTGGGATTGATGGAATCAAGACAGAAATCTTAAACGCAGGTGGGGATATAGTTTTGGGGTAGTTGGTGCTTTTATTTAATAAACGTATGAAAGAAGAGAAGAATTGGCAGAGAGCGTGCAAAGTTCCTTTGTATTAAGGCAAAAGTAGGAGAGAGAGAGAGAGAGAGAGAGAGAGAGAGAAAGAGATTATTTCTCAGTAAAAACTCGCCTTAGAGAGGGTTGCGTGATGTCACCATGGTTATTTAATATATTTAAAAATGGGGATGTAAGATTAATGAATGCAAGTGTGTTGGAGAAAGGTGTGGGATTGCAAGATAAATAATCTAACACAAGGTGGTAACTGTGACAGTTGCTTTTTGTCGATGACACTGTGCTTTTAGGAGATTCTGAAGATAAGTTGCAAAGGCTGGTGAGTAAATTTGGGAGAGCATGTCGAAGAAGGAAATTAAAAGTGTGTTTAGATATTTGGGAGTGGACTTGTCAGCAGATGGGTCCATGAAAGACGAGGAGAACGATAGAACTGAGGGGTGATGTTTTGAGGCAAAGACAAAGAACGTTATTCATGGAAGCAAAAAAGAAAATGTATGAGAGCATAGTGGTGCAAACACCCCAGTGTTGTGAATGTT
This sequence comes from Cherax destructor, assembly GCA_009830355.1. Taxonomy (NCBI): domain Eukaryota; kingdom Metazoa; phylum Arthropoda; class Malacostraca; order Decapoda; family Parastacidae; genus Cherax; species Cherax destructor. The sequence goes on along the minus strand of WNWK01004181.1, from coordinate 19,565 downwards.
GCAGCAAGGAGGAGGCTGGGGGCAGTGGAGATGTGTCTGAAGGCAATGTGCTGTGTGAAAATTATGTAGAGAATTCGCATCTTGGAGATCAGAAGGAGGAGCAGTGTTTCTGAAAGTATTTATTATCCAGAGGGTTAAAGAGGTGTTGAGGTAGTTCGGACGTTTAAAGATGCTGGAAAAAATTAAGATGACTTGGAGTCCTGGAGGTGAGAAGAACGTTGCCTGCACTCTGAAGGAAGATTGGGGATATTTGCAGTTTTGAACTGTAGTATCGGCGCCCTTTTGACAAGACAGTGACGGAAAGAATAATGTTGAATGTGCTTATTCATTTTTAGGCTCACCTTACCTTTGTGGGAGACCGCCAGTTTGTTTATATATATATATATATATATATATATATATATATATATATATATATATATATATATATATATATATATATTATATTATATAATAATTTTTTACACATCGGCCGATTCCCACCAAGGCAGGGTGGCCCGAAAAAGAAAAAATTTCATCATCATTCACTCCATCACTGTCTTGCCAGAGGGTGCTTTACACTACAGTTATAAAACTGCAACATTAACACCCCTCCTTCAGAGTGCAGACACTGTACTTCCCATCTCCAGGACTCAAGTCCGGCCTGCCGGTTTCCCTGAATCCCTTCATAAATGTTACTTTGCTCACACTCCAACAGCACGTCAAGTATTAAAAACCATTTGTCTCCATTCACTCCTATCAAATACGCTCACACATGCTTCCTGGAAGTCCAAGCCCCTCGCACACAAAACTTCCTTTACCCCCTCTTTCCAACCTTTCCTAGGCCGACCCCTACCCCGCCTTCCCTCCACTACAGATTTATACACTCTCGAAGTTATTCTACCTCGTTCCATTCTCTCTACATGTCCGAACCACCTCAACAACCCCTCCTCAGCTCTCTGGATAATAGTTTTGGTAATCCCGCACCTCCTCCTAATTTCCAAACTCCGAATTCTCTGCATTATATTCACACCACACATTGACTTCAGACATGACATCTCCACTGCCTCCAGCCTTCTCCTCGTTGCAACATTCATCACCCATGCTTCACACCCATATAAGAGTGTTGGTATAACTATACTCTCATACATTCCCTTCTTTACTTCCATGGACAAAGTTCTTTGTCTCCACAGACTCCGAAGTGCTCCACTCACCCTTTTTCCCTCATTAATTCTATGATTCACCTCATCCTTCATAGACCCATTTGCTGACATGTCCACTCCCAAATATCTGAATACATTCACCTCCTCCATACTCTCTCCCTCCAATCTGATATCCAATCTTTCGTCACCTAATCTTTTTGTTATCCTCATCACCTTACTCTTTCCTATATTCACTTTCAATTTTCTTCTTTTACACACCCTACCAAATTCATCCACCAACCTCTGCAACTTCTCTTCAGAATCTCCCAAAAGCACAGTGTCATCAGCAAAAAGCAACTGTGACAACTCTCACTTTGTATTTAATTCTTTATCTTTTAACCCCACACCTCTTGCCAACACCCGAGCATTCACTTCTCTTACAGCTCCATCTATAAATATATTGAACAACTATGGTGACATCACACATCCTTGTTTAAGGCCCACTTTTACTGGGAAATAGTCCCCTTCAATCCTACCCTTCTAACTTGAGCCTCACTATCCTCATAAAAACTCTTCACTGCTTTCAGTAACCTACCTTCTATTCCATACACCTGCAACATCTGCCACATTGCCCCCCTATCCACCCTATCATACGCCTTTTCCAAATCCATAAATGCCACAAAAACCTCTTTACCCTTATCCAAATACTGTTCACCTATATATTTCACTGTAAACACTTGGTCTACACACCCCCTACCTTTCCTAAAGCCCCCTTGTTCATCTGCTATCCTGCTTTCTGTCTTACTCTTAATTCTTTCAATAATAACTCTACCATACACTTTACCAAGTACACTCAACAGACTTATTCCCCTATAATTTTTGCACTCTCTTTTGTTTCCTTTGCCTTTATACAAAGGAACAATACACGCTCTCTGCCAATCCCTAGGTACCTTACCCTCTTCCATACATTTATTAAATAATAGCACTAACCACTCCAAAACTATATCCCCACCTGCTTTTAACATTTCTATCTTTATCCCATCAATCCCAGCTGCCTTACCCCCTTTCATTCTACCCACTGCCTCACGAACTTCCCCCACACTCACAACTGGCTCTGCCACACTCCTACAAGATGTTATTCCTCCTTGCCCTATACACGAAATCACAGCTTCCCTGTCTTCATCAACATTTAACAACTCCTCAAAATATTCCCTCCATCTTCCCGATACCTCTAACTCTCCATTTAATAACTCTCCTCTCCTATTTTTAACTGTCAAATCCATTTGTTCTCTAGGCTTCCTCAACTTATTAATCTCACTCCAAAACTTTTTCTTATTTTCAAAAAAATTTGCCGATTAGGTAAAACTTGCGATTTTGCCTTAAATAGCAGCGCTCTTCTTGCCATATAAGACAAGCAAAAATTTGTGTCTGCAATAATTTCGCAAAAATCATTCTGAACCTAACGAAAAAAAATATATTTCATTGTGTTTGTTTATTATTAAATTATTGTAAACATATCTAAAATATATTTAGTTGGTTTAGGCTAAATTAAATTGCGCTTGTTAAAATAAGGTGAGGTAAGTTTTCTAGGTTTCTTTTGGTACAAAATCATAAATTTTTACATTAACATAAATGAAAAAAATATATCTTGAAACGTATAAGAGAAAATTTTAGAAAGGACTTAATTTTAAATGAGTTATTGCTAATTGACCAGTTTTACCTAATCGGCAATACATATATATATATATATATATATATATATATATATATATATATATATATATATATATATATATATCATCATCAATTCCATGTTTCACCTCGTCTTTCATAGACCCATCTGCTGACAAGTTAACTCCCAAATATCTGAATACAGTCACTTCCTCAATACTCCCTCCCTCCAATCTGATATCCAATCTTTCATTACTTAAAGTTTTTGATATCCTCATCATCTTTCTCTTTCCTATGTTCACTTTGTTTCACATACCCTTCCAAACTCGTCCAACAACCTCTGCAACTTCTCTTCAGAATGTCCCAATAAAACAGTGTCATCAGCAAAAAGCAACTGTGACAACTCCCACTTTGTGTTAGATTCTTTATTCTTTAATCCCACACCTCTTGCCAACACCTGTGTATTTACTTCTCTTAAAACACAATCTATAAATACATTGAAGAACCATTGTGACATTACGTATCCCTGTCTAAGACTCTTTTACTGATTTATAATCTACCTCTTTCCAACATACTTTAACCTGTACCTCAATATCCCAGTAAAAAAATTTCACTGTTTTGAGTAACCTTCTTCCTATTCCATACCTTTTCAACAGCTGTCACTAACCCGCTATCTACCCTATCATATGCCTGTTCCAAATCCATAAATGCAGCAAAAGCCTCTTTAAACTTTTCTAAATACGTACTGTTCACTTATATGTTTCACTGTAAACACATAGTCTACACACCCCTACCTTTCCTAAAGCCTCCTTGTTCATCTGTAATCCTGCTCTCCATCTTACTCTTAATTTTTTTCAATAATAACCCTTCCATACTCAACAGGCTTATTTCCCTATAATTTTTACACTTTTTTTCTCCTTTGCCTTTATAGAAAGGAACTTTGCATGTTCTTTGCCAATTCTTAGGTACTTACCTTCTTCCATATATTTATTAAATAAAATAACTAATCACTCCAAAACTATAGTCCCACCTACTTTTAACATTTCTTTCCTTATCTCATCAATCCCAGCAGCTTTACCCCCTTTTATTCTACTCACTGCCTCACATACCCCTTCCCCCACACTCACAACTGGCTCTTCCTCACTCCTACAAGATGTTATACCTCCTTGTTGTAATTGTCCGCCGGTTTGTTGCAAATCTATACCGGTTTGTCAGTGGAGTCTCCAGGTTTGTCAGTGGAGTTTCCAGGTTTGTCAGTGGAGTTCCCAGGTTTGACAGTGGAGTCTCCAGGTTTGACAGTGGAGTCTCCAGGTTTGACAGTGGAGTCTCCAGGTTTGACAGTGGAGTCTCCAGGTTTGACAGTGGAGTCTCCAGGTTTGACAGAGAAGTTCACAAGTTCCACAAATTTCTTACCAAAATTAGGGAGATATGTGTATTTTTTTTTTTTTTTACATAAATTAATAAAAAAAAATCTTCACGGATTTATAACATACATTTTTATTACTTTATATAATTCATCTTTAACCTATCCTTACCTAACTTGTCCTAAACTAATTAATCTTATCTAAACTATTTTTTTCTATCCTACCCTAAGTTAATCTAGCTTTAAATAAAGATTTTATTGATTGCGATAAACTTTCAGGCCGACAGCCGTTCCTCTGTCTGCCAGTCTTACGTTACAGTGGCAGTTACGGCTCATCTATAATTACTTACCATTCATAAAGTAAGATTTTCTGTCGTGAAACACAACTACAGTTACGTTTCAATAGATGATGGGATGCATTCAATTCTTTCCACAATGCACAAGTAGCCCACACAAGGGAGAGAGAAGCTCAGGCGACGTTCCAGTCCGACTTGGACCATTTACAAAGTCACACTAACAGAAAGGAGAGAAGGAGGGAGTATATATAGGCCAGCAGACTGGGGCGGGACAAGAAAGGTAGTCGGATCGAAACGTCATCGTAAACTCCCCTCTCCTATACGCGGGTTATTTGTATATTGTTCCAGTCACGGCATTGTGCCTTTTTGTTATTTATTTGTGCCTGTTTGTTCTTCAATTCCTTAACTGTTTTTCACCGAAAGCTGACTGTTGTGAGTGGCATCCTTAGGAGTTGGAGGAGTAGTATAACTTAGAGTCGGGTGAGCTTTGAGGTGAGCTAATGTAAGATAACAGATGTTACCCTGTAAATTCAACGTTATATAAATCCTGGTTCTAAAAACTCACGCCCCGTCATTCGTCATTGTCCTCTATACCTCATTCAATTGGGGCATTATTTGTTGTCCGTGCGGGTGTCCGTGTACGTGAGGTGAGGACATTCTCTCCTTTTATGTTCAATGAAATTCTAATCATTGTCCAACTTTCCCTTTATACCCAGACGTACGACAATACGTTCCGTTCCTTAAGACTCCTGAGACGCTGTTGTTGCCTGAGACTCCTGGCACGCTGTTGTTGCCTGAGACTCCTGAGACGCTGTTGTTGCCTGAGACTCCTGAGACGCTGTTGTTGTTTAAGACTACTGGCACGCTGTTGTTGCCTGAGACTCCTGACACGCTGTTGTTGCCTGAGACTTCTGACACGCTGTTGTTGCCTGAGACTCCTGAGACACAGTTGTTGCCTGAGACTCATGACACGCTGTTGTTGCCTGAGACTCCTGACACGCTGTTGTTGCCTGAGACTCCTGACACACAGTTGTTGCCTGAGACTCGTGAGATGCTGTTGATGCCTGAGACTCGTGAGATGCTGTTTTTGCCTGAGACTCCTGAGATGCTGTTGTTGCCTGAGACTCCTGAGACGCTGTTGTTGCCTGAGACTCCTGAGACGCTGTTGTTGCCTGAGACTCCTGAGACGCTGTTGTTGCCTGAGACTCCTGAGACGCTGTTGTTGCCTGAGACTCCTGAGACGCTGTTGTTGCCTGAGACTCCTGAGACGCTGTTGTTGCCTGAGACTCCTGACACGCTGTTGTTGCCTGAGACTCCTGACACGCTGTTGTTGCCTGAGACACCTGACACGCTGTTGTTGCCTGAGACACCTGACACGCTGTTGTTGCCTGAGACTCCTGACACACTGTTGTTGCCTGAGACTCCTGGCACGCTGTTGTTGCCTGAGACTCCTGACACGCTGTCATCCCTCTGCCTTGTAAAGGTGAAACTCGCTCTCCTCTCATTTATTTTCGACCGCAGTGAATGGTTCTTGATCCAAGTAGCCTTTAGCTACTCCCCCTCCCTTTCCTCTGTTCAAACCTGATTTAACAGAGGAAGGGTAACATAGGGGGCTCTGCGACCCTTATGATTTTAACGTTTCACCTTGATAATAACTTGGTTATAAAACAATATAACACTGTATTATTATTTTTTTTACTAACACATCGGCCTTCTCCCACCAAGGCAGGGTGGCCCGAACAAAAAACTTTCATCCTCCTTCAGAGTGCAGAAACTGTATTTCCCATCTCCAGGATGGTTTCCCTGACTCCATAAATGTTACGTTGCTCACACTCCAACAGCATGTCAAGTCCTAAAAACCATTTGTCTCCATTCGCTCCAATCTAACACGCTCACGCACGCTTACTGGAAATCAAAGTCCATTGCACTCAAAACCTCCTTTACCCCCTTCCTCCAACCCCTACCCCGCCTTCCCTCCACTATAGATTTATACACTCTCGAAGTCATTCTATTTTCTTCCATCCTCTCTACATGTCCGAACCATCTCAACAACCCCTCCTTAGCCCTCTCGATAATAATTTTGGTAATCCTGCACCTCCTGCTAATCTCTGCATTATATTCATACCACACATTGCTCTCAGACACGACATCTCCACATCTCCGCATAATGCAGCAATATTTTTCAAAGAATACTTTCTTGGGATTAGTACTACCGGAGGATTAATAATCCAGGAAAACCCAAGATAGCCAGTTAGTGTGGCTAGATACTGTTGGGATACGTAAGTTGTCTTTCTGGGATGTGCTCCACAACCGCCGATAACACCTTGGTATATGTTTACTACTAAGGTGTTAGGAAATGTGCACATACGTCTTGCTTCACCATGGGACTGAAACATGTCCTCTGGATTGTGAGACGATCATCCTTATAATGTACACAGTCCCGAGGATCTCAGTTTATTTGTTACAGTCATATATAGCACCGAGGATCTCAGTGTATGTTGTTACAATCATTCATAGCACCGATGATCACATTATATGTTGTTACAGTCAAATATAGCACCGAGGATCACAGTATATGTTAGTCATATATAGCACCGAGGATCACAGTGTATGTTGCTACAGTCATTCATAGCACCGAGGATCACATTATATGTTGTTACAGTCATATATAGCACCGAGGATCACAGTATATGTTGTTACAGTCATGTATAGCACCGAGGATCACAGTATATGTTGATACAGTCGTCTACTTTTTTGCAGCCTCCATTCCCCATTCTTCCCTCTTAATCCGTATTAAAAAAAAGGAGAATTAGCGATGGCCTGTGGCATAATTTTGGGCGGGGTTAGAGTGAAGTGCAGCTCACCGGTGCACACACCACCCTTGAGCTTACCACTGCAGAAAAAATCATTCATCGCATTTAACTTTTATTAATAACTCTTTTCCAGGATGTTTGCAATGTGAGGAAAGAAAAGTCTCCTTCTATAGATTATTCAGGTTATGTAATTTTCTGCTTGAGGATGAAAAGAGGAAGGGGACAGGAGGGAGGGGGAAAACACGTTGAGAATGAGGGGTGGGGAAGAGGGGTGGAGATGGGCGAATGTGGGCGGAGGAGTAAGTGGCATATATATTTTTTTACTAAACGAAATTGGGTACCTAAACAGTGTGTTGTTACCCTATTTCATATGATAGTTGCATATTGGGAACAAAAGCCAGATGTGGTTTCCCTGTCATATTTCTTTATTCAAAAAGAGTTTCAAATATCAAGGAATGAAATCGGTCATCTTTGAGACTTCAAATTAGCGTTGAGAGTATCGTAAATTATTGCACTCAGCATTCGGTAGCTATGTTAGCTAGAAAGGTTTCTTTCCAACAAAGCTGGAATTATCGCTTGGAAATTAGCATCTCTCAGGATGGCTCGCCACACACCCAGGAGAAATAGAATTCATGAACTTCGATGTCAGTATTCTTCTGACATGACAGCGACTGAATGATAGTGAATGTGTTTGCCTTTTCATGTGTCACCCTTCGTTGATGGGAGACGGCAGGTGTGTTAAAAAAGGCTTTTCTTAACGACTACTATTAGGAGGAACTCTGGCATTAGTTTATATTTTTTATAATATGTTCAGCCTATGTGAACCATGGAATAAGAATTATTTGTCGATATTGTTATTTTGGGAGACATCACCAATAACAGTACATTTATTTTAAATGCGTAGATCATGTGAGACAATCAACGCTCAGAATTGAGTTATGTCACGCGAGTGGCCAAACGCAAACAAAGATGCATATCTACCGATAGCGGAGTAATGCTTAGTTACAAAAGGTTATATTATATCTAGTAGGCTAGGTAGGTTTCATCAAGTTAGGTTAAAGTCTATACCTTCTCACGACAAATTAATACATATCCAAAATGTAAAACGAATTAATATTCTATAATTCAAAATATAATTAATGGCCAAAATCCGTGGAGGAGAAGTCACTGATCATTACCCAAAAAAATATTTATCGCAGTGAGAATTAAAAATGAAAATATATATAAAAATACTAACATCGTGGTGTAATAGCACACAAAATACGTGCTAAAGGGATAACTGGCAAAGTAGGCAGATGGATCTTCAACTTCCTAACCAATCGAACACAAAGAGTAGTGGTAAACAGAGTTAAATCGGATGCTGCCATTGTGAAGAGCTCTGTCCCACAAGGCACAGTACTCGTACCTATCCTGTTCCTCATTCTCATATCAGACATAGACATGGATGTAAACCATAGCACTGTATCATCCTTTGCAGATGATACTAGGATCTACATGAGAGTGTCATCCATTGAGGACACGGCAAATCTCCAAGAAGATATAAACGAAGTTTTCCAATGGGCAACAGAGAACAAAATGATGTTCAATGAAGACAAATTCCAACTACTCCGTTATGGAAAACTGGAGGAAATAATAGCTAGGACTGAGTATACTACAAACTCTAATCACTCAATAGAGCGGAAAAGTAATGTGAAGGACCTGGGTGTGGTAATGTCAGAAGACCTCACCTTCAAGGACCACAACAATGCCACTATCACATCTGCGAGGAAACTGGTAGGATGGATAATGAGAACATTCAAGACAAGAGATGCCAAGCCAATGATGATTCTTTTTAAATCACTTGTTCTCTCTAGGCTAGAATACTGCTGTACATTAACATCTCCATTCAAGGCAGGTGAAATTGCAGATCTAGAGAATGTACAGAGAACCTTTACTGCACGTATAAGTTCCATCAAACACCTTAACTACTGGGAACGCCTGGAAGCACTAGACTTATATTCATTGGAGCGCTGGCGAGAGAAATATATCATAATGTACACCTGGAAGATTCTAGAAATCACGCCATACGAAAGCAATAGACTTGGCAGACGGTGCAACGTACCCCCAGTGAAGAGTAGGGACGCCACTGGTACACTAAGAGAAAACACTAAGTGTCCGGGGCCCAAGACTGTTCAACAGCCTCCCACCAGCCATAAGGGGCATTACCAGTAGGCCTCTGGTTGTCTTCAAGAGGGAGCTGGACAGATACCTAAAGTCAGTGCCAGATCAGCCGGGCTGTAGTTCGTACGTTGGACTACGTGCACCCAGCAGTAACAGCCTCGTTGATCAGGCCCTTATCCACCAGGAGGCCTGGTTATAGACCGGGCCGCGGGGACGTCGATCCCCGGAATGCCCTCCAAGTAGACTCCAGGCAGGTATACCAATAAATATATAAAAAATAGATATTGTAAATTTAGATCACAAGCTTCGGTTCACACCAGCTTGCAAATCTTGAATCAATTACTAGTTCACTCATGCTAAGCAACAACTATCAAATCTAAGCTTACCCAAGATAATTTAGGCAAGACTAACATGGTTTATATTACCATTGGCAGGCTAGGTCGCAAAAGCTAGTTTAGGTCAAAATAAAACACAGTACACGACGTTTCCATTGCAGAAGAAAAACATTTACAGTGCTGCTTGGTTCACTTAACTTGATCTGCCTATAAAACTTGGCAGTCTATATATTCAAGTATACACGCACTCACACACACACATACACCACAAACAAACTCACATCCACACACCACACAAATACACATCTACACACAAAAATACACATAGATACACACAAAAATACACATCCACACATACACCACACAAATACACATTTATACGCAAAAATATACATCCATACACACAAAAATACACAAAAAAACACATCCACACAAAAAATACATCTACATACAGAACACACATTCACACACAAAAACACAAAAAACACACGCACACACCACACACACCATACACACCATACACACACACACCACACACACACCCCACACACACCACGCACACACACCACACGTACACATACACCACACATACACCACACACACGTACACCACACACACGTACACCACACACACGTACACACACACACCACACACACGTACACTCACACCACACACACGTACACACACACCACACACACACGTACACGCAAATTTTCTGAGAATTGGGTGGTTTGCAAGGGAAAGAAACCGGCCTCTCAAAGTAATTTTCAAGGCAGAACCAGTTCGAACCATGATCCTGCAGGAGAAAGCACGACTGAGGGACAAATCGGAGTACTGGAGAATGTACCTCGATTGAGACAGAACAAAAGAGGAAAGGATGATTCTGAAAGAAAGGGTACAAAGACGAAAGGAGGAACGAGAGGAAATGACAAAGACGAGCAGAAGAACCCAGACCACGACAACCCCAAGGCAACTGAACAATCCAAACCAACACCCACACACTGTTCCCTCTGTCCTTTCCCCCCACATCACAACCCCTACCCCTACAGCAACCCCCTACAGGCACTCTGCCCCTACCCCCCTCATCACAAACCTCACCCCCACCGCAACCTCCACTAGGGCTCCCGCTCCCCCAACCCCAATATTCTCCCAGGACCACAGTTTTAGAAAAGAAGTTGAAGGTTTGGTACACGAGCGCGGATGGAATAACAAATATGAGGAGTGGAATGAAAGAATCAATGAGAAGTCCCCAGACATCATTGCAGTCACAGAAACGAAACTCACTGAAACAATAACAGACGCAATATTCCCACCGGGATATCAGAACCTGAGGAAAAATAGAAGGACCAGAGGGAGAGGAGGGGTTGCACTGCTCGTAAAAAAACGATGGAGATTTGAGGAAATGGAAGGCATGGACGAGATTGGAGAGAGGGATTACATAGGAGGTACAATTCAGTCTGGGGAACATAAGGTAGTCATTTCAGTGATGTATAACCCACCACAGAACTGCAGGAGGCCAGGAGAGGAATATGAAGAGAGCAACAGAGCAATGGTGGACACACTGGCTGAGGTGGCAAGAAGAGCTCACTCGAGCAGAGCAAAGTTACTGGTCATGGGCGATTTCAACCACAGGGATATCGATTTGGAAAACCTGGAGCCTCATGGAGGTCCCGAAACATGAAGACCCAAGATGATGGATGTAGTACTGGAGAAAATCATGCATCAACATGTCAAGGACACTAACAGAGAGAGAGAGGAGGATGAACCAGTAAGACTGGACCTCGTGTTCGCCCTGAGCAGTTCAGACATTGAGGACATCACTTATGATAGACCCCTGGGAGCTAGTGACTTCCTGGTACAGAGCTTTGAATACATAGTTACAAGTGCAGAGGGAACACTAGCTGAATGGGAAAAGCCGAACAATAAAAGGGGGAACTACACGGGTATGAGGAACTTCCTGCAGGAGATTCAGTGAGACAAAGAAATGGTAGGAAAGTCAGTACACGAAATGATTGAATACGTAACAACAACAAAATGCAAGGAGGCAGAGGAAACGTTTTTTCCCAAAGGCAACATAAATAATGGGAAGACCATAACGAGCCCTTGGTTTACCCGAAGGTGTAGGGAGACAAAGTTATGTGCACAAGAGAGTGGAAAAAGTACAGAAGGCAAAGGACCCAGGAAAATAAGATTAGTCGAAGAGCCAGAAACGAGTATGCACAGATAAGGAGGGAGGCCCAGCGACAGTACGAAAACGACATAGCATCGAAAGTCAAGTCTGACCCAAAGCTGCTGTATAGCCACATTAGGAGGAAGACAACAGTCAAAGACCAGGTGGTCAGGCTGAGGAAAGAAGGTAGGGAACTCACAAGAAACGATCAAGAGGTATGTGAGGAGCTCAACACGAGATTTAAGGAAGTATTTACAGTGGAGACAGGAAGGACTCTGGGAAGACAGAACAGAGGGGGACATCAACAAGGAATATACCAACAAGTGTTGGATGACATACACGCAACTGAGGAGGAGGTGAAGAAGCTGCTAAGTGACCTTGATACCTCAAAGGCGATGGGACCGGACATTTCCCCGTGGGTCCTTAGAGAGGGAGCAGAGACGATGTGATTGCCACTAACCACAATCTTCAACACATCACTAGAAACTGGGCAACTACCTGAGGTGTGGAAGACAGCAAATGTAGTTCCCATTTTTTAAAAAAGGGAACTAAACTATAGACCAGTGTCACTGACGTGTATAGTATGTAAAGTCATGGAGAAGATTATCAGGAGGAGAGTGTTGGAGCACCTGGAACGGAACAAGATTATAAACGACAACCAGCACGGATTCAGGGAAGGCAAATCCTGTGTCACAAACCTCCTGGAGTTTTATGACAATATAACAGAAGTAAGACACGAGTGAAGGGTGGGTTGACTGCATTTTCTTGGACTGCAAGAAGGCCTTCGATACAGTTCCTCACAAGAGATTAGTGCAGAAGCTAGAGGATCAGGCACGTATAATGGATCATAATACCTGACAGGGAGGCAACAACGAGTCATGGTACGTGATGAGGTACAGTGAGCGCCTGTGACGAGCGGGGTCCCACAGGGGTCAGTCCTAGGACCAGTGTTATTTTTGGTATATGTGATTGACATGATGGAAGGGATAGACTCAGAAGTGTCCCTGTTTGCAGATGATGTGAAGTTAATGAGGAGAATTAAATCAGATGAGGATCAGGCAGGACTACAAAGAGTCCTGGGCAGGCTGGACACGTGGTCCATCAACTGGCTTCTCTAATTTAACACCGCCTAGGATGGGCACAGAAGACCGCAGACAATAGGCTAGGTGGCCAAAGACTGCAAACCTCACTCAAGGAGAAAGATCTTGAGGTGAGTATAACACCGAGCACGTCTCCGGAAGCACACATCAACCAGATAACTAGTGCAGCATATGGGCGCCTGGCAAACATGAGAATAGCGTTCTGATACCTTAGTAAGGAATCGTTCAAGACACTGTACACTGTGTACGTCAGGCCCATACTGGAGTATGCAGCATTAATTTAGAACCTACACCTGATCAAGCACGTCAAGAAATTAGAGATAGTGCAAAGGTTAGCAACAAGGTTAGTTCCGGAGCTAAGGGGAATGTCCTATGAAGAAAGGTTAAGGGAAATCGGCCTGACGACACTGAAGGACAGGAGGTTAAGGGGGACATGATAACGACATACAAAATACTGCGTGGAATAGATAAGGTAGACAGAGACAGGATGTTCCAGAGAGGGGACACAGAAACAAGTGGTCACAATCGGAAGTTGAAGACTCAGACGAGTCAAAGGGATGCTAGGAAGTATTTCTTCAGTCACAGAGTTGTCGGGAAGTGGAACAGTCTAGCAAGTGATGTAGTGGAGGCAGGAACCATACATAGCTTTAAGATTAGGTATGATAAAGCTCATGGAGAAGGGAAAGAGAGGACCTAGTAGCGGTTAGTGAAGAGGCGGGGCCAGGAGCTAAGTCTCGACCCCTGCAACCACAATTAGGTGAGTTTAATTAGGTGAGTACACACAGAGGGAATGTACTTCAATGGATCAGGGAATACCTGTCAGGAAGACATCAGCGAGTCATGGTACGTGACGAGGTGTCAGAGTGGGCGCCTGTGACGAGCGGGGTTCCACAGGGGTCAGTCCTAGGACCGGTGCTGTTTCTGGAATATGTGAACGACATGACGGAAGAAATAGACTCAGAAGTGTCCCTGTTTGCAGATGATGTGAAGTTGATGAGGATAATTCAATCGGACGAGGACCAGGTGGAACTACAAAGGAATCTGGACAGGCTGCAGGACTGGTCCAGAAACTAGCTCCTGGAGTTAACCCCAGCAAATGCAAAGTCATGAAGATTGGGGAATGGCAAAGAAGACCGCAGACGGAGTAGAGTCTAGGTGGTAGAAACGACAAACTTCACTCAAGGAAAAGGATCTTGGGGTGAGTATAACACCGGGCACATCTCCTGAGGCGCACATCAACCAAATAACTGCTGCAGCATATGGACGCCTAGCAAACCTAAGAATAGCATTCCGACAGCTCAATAAGGAATCATTCAGGACCCTGTACACCGTGTATGTCAGACCCATATTGGAGTATGCAGCACCAGTTTATAACCCACATCTAACCAAGCATGTAAAGAATTTAGAGAAAGTGCAAAGGTTTGTAACAAGACTAGTCCCGGAGCTAAAGGGCATATCCTACGAGGAGAGGTTAAGGGAAAACAACCTGACGACACTGGAGGACAGCAGAGATAAGGGGGATATGATAACGACATAAAAAATACTGAGAGGAATTGACAAGGTGGACAGAGTCAGGATGTTGCAGAGATGGAACACAGCGACAAGGTGTCACAATTGAAAGTTGAAGACTCAGATGAATCACAGGGATATTAGGAAGTATTTCTTCAGTCACAGAGTAGTCAGGAAGTGGAATAGTCCTGGAAATGATGTAATGGAGGCAGGATCCATACTTAGCTTTAAGAAGAGGTACGATAAAGTTCATGGAGCAGGAAGAGTGACCTAGTAGCGACCAGTGAAGAGACAGGGCCAAGAGCTATGTATCGACCCTGCAACCACAAATAGGTGATTACACACACACACACACGCCCGCGCACACACGTGCGCATACACACGCTCATACACACAAGCTCACACACACACACACACACACACACACACACACACACACACTGGAACTGAATCTTGAAGCCATGAGTGAGTCAACCCCTGAATTATCTGCTGTGAGGATTTCATTAATATTATGAAGAACCTCAATGTTCACAACACGATAATGCTGAGTTTGGATGGTGATTCTCTGTTTACAAAGGTACAAGTTGATTACGTACTGGATTTCCTGTTAGATAAACTCCATCCCCATCAATATCAATTTTCCATCAAGATGGATAAAATCGCTGCGATCACCAGAACTTGTGTCGGCACCGATATCTTCACGTTCAACGGAGAATTCTTCCAAGAAAATAGTGAGTGTAGCATAGGGAGTCACTCTCATCATTCTTTTCTAAATATGTATGTAACACTTTGAACCAAACATACTTCCCAAAGTCAAACCACCAGGTGTAATGTGGTTTTGATATGTAGATTATATTTTAACTGTCTGGGATGAAACTTGGAGGGATTTCACTATTTTCTCCATCAAGCTTATCCAACAAATACCATCCATCAAATTCAAAGTAGAATGAAAACTCATAATCAACTATATTATTTTTCTATGTATTATTTATCAAACACAAACATCGCCTAGAATTCACAGAAATCCCACCGGGACCACCAATTATATTTATTTATTCATCACTCCTCACAAATGAAAAAAAAACAGCAGTTTCCAGCCTTATTGATATGCAGCTCCAGGCTCCTTAGTCAGGAGAAAGAAACAATCAGAACACAATTCTTCAAACTCGGTTACCCAGATGGGTTCATACAGGTAGAGTTAAGCAGATCCAACAAAAACTACTTTAAAACTGAAAATTCGTAAGAGTAAACGAAAGACAACAGAGCGGAATCAGTAGTCATACCATTCCGTCTAAGATATTTCCGTAGAAAAGTACATTACCGAGCTCACATTTTCTTCCCAAAACAAATTAACTAATTGTTTTTCTAAGAATCACAAAAAAAAGTTTCTACTTAACTTAGGGAGTATACCAAATCCCATGCAACAATTGCCATTTGTTGTACATAGGAAAAACTGGCCTTGACCACGGGACCCTGATAACTGAACACAAGTATTCAGTGAGGTACGGTCAAGAAGCTTTGCACCACCGGGGACTTATGATTTTAACATCGCAAAGACTTCACCTCATCATCTCGGAATTATTGTAAAGTGGTTGAATAATAAAATCTTTGCTTGGTTCTGAAGGTCACCGCCCGTGCTTAGGGTTCTTCGGGTCTGCCCCTCCCCCTCTTGATGGTTGTGGGGAATCTCTGCCCCTTTGATGATTCTATGGGGTCTTAGCTTCCTGTTGATGATTCTGGGGACATCGGCCCCCTGTTGATGGTTCTGAGGGTCTCCTGCCCCTGTAATGATGATTATGGTTATCTCTACCCCATTTTTGATGGTTCTGGATCAGCGTCCGGTTTTGATGGTTCTACCAGTCATTGCTCCCTGTTGATGGTTCTACCAGTCATTGCTCCCTGTTGATGGTTCTACTGGTCACTGCCCCTGTTGATGGTTCTGCCAGTCCTTGCTGCTTGTTGATATTTTTAATTAAGGGATCACCTCCCCTATTGATGGTTCTAGGGGTCACCGCCCCTATTGATGATTCTAAGGGTCTCCGTCCCTTGTTCATGGTTTCTACGGGTCACCACCCTTGTTCATGGTTCAGGGAATCATTGCTTCCTTTTGATGGTTCTGGAGGGGACCACCAATGCTCCCTCCGGGTTTAGTGCTACCTCATATGCGTGATTGTTTTCACACAAGTTGATTGTTCTACCTTATTGTATCACTACTACTACTACTACTACGACTCTACCACCACTAGTATTACACCTCACCCTGAACCTATATATACCATATGTGTCCATGCATTGTTTGTGTAACGGCTTGACAAAGCTCCTGGAGAGCGAAACGTTGCCACAATAAAATGTCTCCTTAGTTGCATTTGTGTCCTTTTACTTAACATATTGTCGGTAATTCTACCAATATTAATACACACACTCCATGAAGACAACACACTCGCTACTTCTTTTTATTTACTTTGACAGAGATTGTAAAATATACATACATTGTGTTTTATCCTCGTCATTGATGTTTTTCCATTAGTTAAATTGTTTCCTTTAATGTTGTATAAAAGCATCCAGCTTAAAATTTCATTATTAATGTAAGGTTGACGTTGTACTGTCTTTGTTATTATTAGATAAGTATGAGAGTGGAATAAAAGTTGGTTAATGGTGTAAACGAATACACTGTAAGAACATAAAACTGAAGTCTAGATGACTACTGTAAATTCAGAGTTAAAAGTGAGACTATCTTCGTCCAAACTGTAGGCAGGAACGTACAGAACTTACATCATTTTTCTTTTTCTTAAAAACTGGCTTGTACTATATTATAACCCATTTTGCAAATTAAAAGTTTTTTTTTTCACACGTGTTACAATGCGTCAATTTCTTGTATGGTCTGAACCGAAATTATAATTACAAATAAATTATAATAAAATAATTTGACCTAATTTTCTTCTTATTATTAACAAAAACAAAATCACATTAACAGGAGGCATAATTTATTCTGTCTTCATATCCTAGAAGGTTAAGCAGGATTTACCTTCAAATCTATGTTTATTTTCTGTAACGAAGTTCCTCTTCTCTAGTGTTCAACCAACTTCTTTCCGGTATCTTCTCCAGTACGATGGGCAATTTATATATCAGTGCCATTTTCCTGCAATTCAAACCAATGTGTCCTCGACTATTTGTAGTTGCAAGGCTTTCAACTAACCATTCTCTGGTTCATGCCTCCCTAGCCTCGAGGCCACTGTGTGTTCTTAACTCTTTGTATGGAGCCTAGCTTTACCGCTTCTTCATCTGGGTCATTTCACTTTGTCTACCCTGAATCAGAAACAGTACTTTGACTTACCTGTGACTCATCCGTATCTTAAAATTAAGCTGTTCCCTCAAGTACCCGAGCTCCACCTCTTGATTAGACAGTCTATCCTGTCCACCATATCAAGTCATATTTATGTTTTCTATTTTGTTATATTTCCCTTCTTGTTCTTTCCTCTACTGTGGTCAGGCTCAGTAGTGGAGATAGAAAGTATAACGATACCAATAATATTTATGAAAGAACACATTTATTGGACATATTGGATTCTTTTCGATGCTGGGACCTTAGTCACTACACCTGATCATTTAGAGTGACCAAGGTCCTAGCACTGAAACGTATACAATAAATATACTCTACGTACATGCACCTTATGACCTTTCATTCACTTTTATTTCTCCTCGTAATTAATTGCAGTTAACTCCGGAACTAGCCTTGTTACGACCTTTATTATTTTTCTTCATATGCGAGTTCCAAAATTGGACATTACTTTGCCTACGAAAACAGGAGAATGCATCTTCCACTCGGCTTCATACTTTTCAAAATTGAAATTTTCTACTCTGACAAGACTGCTGGTATTTTTTTTTTTTTTCAGCTCAGGGATTACGTAAGATATTAGGTAATAAACTTCTGTCTATGTTCAACATATGCTATACATTCTTATGCTTTTCATATTTGTTCCTAGTCCCAATAATATTTTCTTTACAATTAAAGAGGGCTGGTCGGAGACGCGGGAGATGGAGGGAAAGGGCGATAATTCCCGGACCCCTTAACATAAAGAAATAATATAAATGGAAAATGAAAAGTCGAGTAAATACCAAAATCAGCCGGAGCACTCAAGGTGTTAGTAACAAAACTCACATAATGAAAGGTCGCTCCTGGCAATATGACAAAATTCACTCGCGCAAATAAATACTTAACGAGTAGTAATGGACAAGTCACAACACAGATGCACAGCTCACAAGACGCGCCACCTGAAACCATTTTCTCCTTTTAAATGTTTTAGGTATGATAAATGTGTTATTCATGTTAGTTTTTAAACACACACACACACACATACACATACATACATACATACATGAGTGGGGAACATGAGTGGGGAAGGAAGCTAGAGGAGCTTAGCATGAAAATGGAGGAGAGGATAGCTGCAGAAAGCAAGATAATGGAGGAGAGGATAGCTGCAGAAAGCAAGATAATGGAGGAGAGGATAGCTGCAGAAAGCAGGAAGTGGGAGAAGCAAGTCACAACAGCAGAGGCTAAGATACAGAGATTAGAAGAAGAACTGAAAAATTTGAAACAGCCTAATGAACTAAAAAGCAATGTGGACATGGTATCAGAAACTGCTACCTCAGTCACAAAGAAGAGGACTGTAGAGAACGGAGTGAAACTGTATGCAAGAGGCTATATCAGACCATCGTGGAGCCCGAGAGAAAGAGAGGATCACATCAGGAACAATCGAGGGAGTGTAGTAAAAGGGAGAGCTAAGCTATACGTAGAAGCCCTAACAGACCACAGCAGTGCACAGGGAAAGTTAAGAAGGAAAGCGACAGGCCACTGGGCCAAGGGATAACAGACAGTGAAGAGATTGAAGAAAGGAAAGCTGCAATGGAGGCAACTAAATCGAATCAGGGGTTACATAGGGATAGGCAGTGGGAGAATGTAAGAGAGGAAACAGTCTTTGTTTACGGGCTCCAGGAAGCTGAAGGGGAAACTTATGAAGCAAGAAGAC